>WOGR01008622.1:0-11745 GCA_015342045.1 Leptinotarsa lineolata | reverse complement strand
GATATATAGAAATTTAAAATATGGACACTGTGGCGGTAGACTTGTTGAATGCTTGTTATTGATAAATCGTATTTTATTATTATTAAACTTACCTCTCGTTAGGAGATTCTGTAATGTTCCGAGGATCACCTGCTGCTTGTTTCTTCAATTTTTTTATAATCACTTTCAAAAGCGGTGTTAGTTTTACGTTATATGCTCACTGTCAACAGTATAAGTCGACCGCACACTGAATACTGAGTCATGCGCTGTGAGTTAGAATGAAGGTAAACAAGAGAAGCCAGACTGGCGCTGTAACGCGTTACTTAACGAAGCGGGTTACTCTCCCAAAAAGAGGTATCAAAAATGACCTTTGAAATAATCACAACCCATCAACATTACACATTTTCTTTGTTTTCTTCATTTAAGTTTATTTTTGAGTATGTCAATAAAAGCTTATACATTCCGTTACTTATTCATCTGAATAAATTTGGATATTTCTGTAAAAGATTTTGTTTTCTCAGGAGAATCTTGCAAAAACGATTGAAAATATGTTTCTTTTTATCCACAATAAAAATTGGAAAACTAAAATGTTCATCAGAAGATTTTAACGGAAACAAAATTGGTCATATTTATGTTAACTAGGTAATAATAACGCTGGTTACGTGATTTCAGTAAAAACAATTCATCTCATAAATCATTTCTTTATGGTAAAATCGTGTGAATAGGATACTTTTTCTCTAGTAATATAATAACAGGTATAAATTTAAGCCTCAGCGTTACGAC
Source organism: Leptinotarsa lineolata (assembly GCA_015342045.1). Classification (NCBI taxonomy): domain Eukaryota; kingdom Metazoa; phylum Arthropoda; class Insecta; order Coleoptera; family Chrysomelidae; genus Leptinotarsa; species Leptinotarsa lineolata. The sequence continues at coordinate 10,983 of WOGR01008622.1, read as the reverse complement.
ACATCAATTTTCTACACTTCACTGCAAGGGCGGATCCAGGACTCTTTGACGTGGGGGGGGGTTCTTAAAAGAGAAGGTTAAAAGTTCCGAATGTCGTTGATGTCTAAGTTTGAAACCGTTTTACCAAAATCATCGAACTTTCGCCGTTTCGGTAAATGATACTTTCTTCTCAGAGAAGTCACATAAAAAGAAAATCAAAAACCATCAAAAAATGGGGAAAATTTTTTGAACAAAATATAACATCATATGGTAATCTATCCTAAACACGAATAAGTGATTGTTTTTTCGTTCATATAAGTAATGAGCATATTACAAATATACAAAACTGAGGTTGGCAACCTAATCTGATCTGATAAAAGGTAAAACTGGAACCCCTGGCGTAGAATAAATCTAAAACAAGCACCTTCTCCAATCACTTGCACTTGCAATACTTCTTCATCTCCTGAAGACACCAACTTGGTTGGTGAAACGCGCGTCGACAAAACTAAGTTTAGTTCAATCTTCCTCTTGAAGATTAAACTAGGTTAGGTTAGGTAAAAAGTAAGTGGGTCTATTCGACCCTCCACCGCAACCCGCAAAGGTTTATTGTGGCTTACACCTATTCAAACTCGATCAAATAAACTCAGCTTCTTGACGAAGCCGATTAGTTTGTATGGTGAGTGATCTTTCAGGTCAGATGGCAAAATTGTGGTTCTACCAAACTCTGAAAACCTGATTCGGTCCCCGGCGGGGCAGGCACAAAGTATATGCTCTGCTGTTTTATCATATTCCAAACAGATGCGACACACACTGTCTTCCGACAGTCCGAGTCTCTGCATATGATGATTCAGACGACAGTGACCTATAAGGAGGCCTGTTAAGACATCGTAGTTCATCCCTACTAAAGTCCAACAACTGTTTGGTCTCAAGCTTCGAAGAGTGAATGGACGCCTTGGAGTGAGCCAATCCTGGAAGATTCTGCCAGAAGTCTTTAAAACTTCTTGTCATCCAGGTGTCATTCAATGTTTGTTTGACAAAGCCAAAAGCAATACCAATGACAGGTCCTGGTCCGATGAAGCTACTTGCAGCACCCTTCTTTTCAAGGGAGTCAGCAGCCTCGTTGCCTTCCAGGCCAGTCTAGCCAGGAGTCCAGACCAGAGACAAGTCTTGCTATTGAGGAGAATTTGCTACCAAGAGCCAAAAGCTTCCAACGCCGTTTGATGAAATGGAATCAAATTAGTTTTCTCAGTATTCAGATACAGGCAGTTACATATGATTAAACCAAGAGGTAAATTGATTAAAAATAGTTTCCTCCACTGTAGCTCTCACAGAGAGCCTCTGTGAGATTCAATCAAGAAATTATCCATCATCAGCATAGAGGGGTCAATTTTCTGTTAGGAAACGAATTACTAATTTCATTATTATATAAAATGAAGAGAATCGGGCCCACGACCGAGCCCTGAGGATCACCAGTATCAATTTGACAAGTGGAAGATTTGATATCATTAACTGTATTAGTTTCACTATATTTTAAGCTGATGAATCGCAAATGATATTTGATGAATGACTCGATCCAATTCACACCTACACCTTTACTCTATGAGAAATTACACAATGTTCACAAACATTTTTATTTCTAACTCAAGTGGTTAATAGTGAAAGCGATCTCAAGAAGAATTTGTGAACCAATTACACCCTCAGTTCTTGGACATCAGGTAAATTTTTGACTATGAATAAACTTCTTGGTATTATGGTGTGTGGTCCGTCTACCGAGGAAACTACGGTGTTAGCGAAACGTGTCTAGAAAATAAAATGTTTGTAAACATTTTTTAATTATTATCATGGATACGTAATTTTGATATCAAAGTAACATGACAGACACAGACAAAACCACGCTCAGGTCACTGAAAATGCCACCATCATTAAATTGGCACTTGAAATATACATTAAAAAAGCACTAAAAGTTTTAACTTTCCCAAATCTATTCCGCTTACGAAGATTGTTGATCAGGTGTGAAGTTTTACCTAGGAACAAGTATAACGGAAATGAATTATGGTGCAACCCATAGTACTATTCTGATGAAAAAGCACGTATTATGATGAAAAAATTACAACATGAATTTATTCAACCATTTTGACTTCAGTACACTCGTGTCCTATTTTACTGCAGATATATTTAGAATATTTGTCACATTCTAATATAAACTGTAAATATCTCGTTCATGACGTTTTTATCACTTCCTATTTGAAGTTTATATCAGGCCGTAGACAACTGAATTAAAGAATTGTCACAATGTTCTAATTAACTTCATATAATAAAAAGAGGCTACTGAACTCAAATAGTTTAGCGATTTGCTTTGAAATAACAGCAATAATTTGGTGGTTTTCAACTTGGTTACCATTGATATAATATAAACTTTTGTTGAATGAAAAATCCAGAAAGACCAAATTATTCACTTCATCGCTATTTTCCTAAAATATTTTTGACAGTACCAAATAATGCTTCAAAAAAGTCATATCTCTATCACCCGGTATAATTAATTACAATAATTCATTGATTACCTCAGGCGTGCATTGAGTATCAACACCAGCATTCCAAAGTAAAAGCGAAACTTGTTCAGACTTCAGCTTGACTATTTCTGCAATTTCCGATATTCGTTTTCCTATAACATCTTCGCCGTTTACTTCTAGAACACAGTCTCCCGATTTCAAGCCAGCAAACGAAGCCGCAGAGTCTCTGTCTACACTGCTCACCCAAGGGTATGGATCCCATTTCCCTCTACTCAAATGAAACCCGCACTGAGAATTGTTTTTCTCGATTTCTATCTGTCTCATATACGGATTATAATGATCTTCAACGTCTGTATCTGTCAACATTTTGCACCGAAGTGATCGGACACTTTCATGTGCATTTTCACCTCCATGTTAATTTTTTCAAGGTTCGTTTATCCAAAAGATCGCGACTTGTTTACCTTCCCTTTGATACATTCAAGAGAAATTTGATTGAGTTCCGAAGATTATATGTATTAAGCAGCGAGTGACCCGATATTCGGCAATTTTACCGCACGCGTCAAGGCCCCTACGATAATACAAGGTATGTTCAAAAAATAAGGTGAATGTACATTCGTCTCAAACATATGTTCACAGCCTTAGCTGTTTAGCATGTTTAGTTTGTTGGTAAGAGACATAAAAGTAAGAAGTGTTTTGCGTATTCGGCGATTTTCTGCTAGCGAGAAAATGAATCGAAAATTTTGCATCGAATTTTGCCTAAAAAATGGAATTAAGTACTCAAAAACACTTGAAATGTCAACAGTGGCATACGATTATTGTACTCTGAGTCAGAAAACTCTTTACAAGTGCTACAAGATTTTCACAGAAGGCCGAGAAGATGTGAATGACAACGCTCGCAGTGGACGCAGCACATCAACAACCGATGAAAATGTTGATAAAGTGAAGAAAATTGTTATGGAGAATCGTCGAATCACTGTTTAGAAGTTGCTGAGTATGTCGGCATATCGGTGGGCTCATACCATGCAATTTTTTCGGAAATTTTGGGCATGAAGCATACGGCAGTTCGTTCCAAAATTGCTGAATTTTGACAAAAAAAAGTCGTCACATGAGCATCGCTCAGGAATTGTTCAATGACGTCAACGGCGATTCAGATTTTCTTGATGAATAAATGAATATTTTTTGAAAAAAACGAAAATTCACCTTATTTTTTAACAGACCTCGTACAAGGGTGATGAACAAGACACTGAAAATAATTTAGTGAGTTTTAATTTATCGGGGGCATAGTATATTGACATTTCCTGAAAAATAGAGGTGAAAATCTCCATTTTAATTAATGGCACATTCATAATGATGTAATTATTATAACAAGTCACAGACGGATTCTGAAGTGTCATGAGTGTGAGAAGTATACTAAATCGAGTCCGGGTATATCGAAAGTGAATATTACTTAATGGTTTACTGATGGGAAAAACAGAAAGTAAAATTTGAGATACTATTTTGTGATGATTTGCAACTTCTTTCATGCCCGAAACTGGCTGCTGAAAAATGAAACAGTTGAATAATATTGTACAATTCCATCATAGTAGGCACTGAATTCTCAGAAATATTATTGCATTAAAACGATAACATTGTGGTCAAGGTTGTAATTCTATATACAGGGCGAGTCAACAAGATTCCCTCGGTCCATTGCTATCAGTGAAAACAATTTTTCGAATTACCCAATTTTTTTCGCAGTTATATCGATAAATACTAAATCAAAATTATTTTCTGACATACTGGGTGATTCAGCCGAGCATGGCCAACCAAAGTTTTATTTTTCAAATAGAACATCCAGTATATGAATACGTCATTCGATTCTATATTTTTTAGCTCTCTAACGAATTCCTGTATTTGAATTTCCATTGCAGCAGTGCCAAGTTATTCCAGAAAAACCTATTTTGCAGACAATATTTTTTTAATTCACCATTTGCTTGTCTACAGCAATTGAGTGGATTTTTTTAAAGAATAGTTAGTCAACATCACTATGATAATTTAGGGAATCTCAACTCTCGAAACGATATATAGGGTGCTTGGTAAAACCGATCAACTTTCATTCATTTCCAAACAGACATAATTCAACTATTTCAAATGGAACACCCTGCATTTTTTCATTTGTATGATATGTTTCAACATTCCACTACATTTTTTACCAGAGGTATACCAAGGAAAAAGAGGAGAGGAATAATAATAATAATTTATTGAATCCTTTACGATCACATGGTGATATAGAATACGTCGGCAATTATGAAAATCGTCACAAAAACGTGAGATATAAAACTGATGATGAACTGAATGATGCTGATCCAAAAGAGTTCTGCTTAATTTGTTCTGAATTTGGTGAGAACGGGGAGATGTCGTACAGGTGCACAATGTGTGTAGAATGGGTGCATCAAGACTGTAGTAGGTGATCAAAAGCAAAACAATATGTTTACAATTTCTGTCGAGAATAAAATGACGTTTAATGATTAATTAAATGTTAATCATGATAGAGCGCCATTATCCCCGACTTTGGGGAAAAGCCGCTCACTATATAGATACCTATAGTGATTTTTTTTTGTAACCAATATCATTATCATTATGCTTATCATAAATATTTTTTAATTTAATTTTCGATAAAAAATTTGTAGATTTTCGTCAAGTGAGCGCCATTCCCCCACCTTCCCCTACGTAGCCCGCAAAATTTGAACATTCACCTTATTTTTTGAACAGATCTCGTGAATCAGAGTGCTTTAGAAGTAGTGGAACCTTCTCATGAATTTCAAGAAAGCCAATGAATACGTACAGAAAAAAACAGACATTATTTTATTGAATAGATCCCGACAAAAATCTCCATAAACGACACCAGCAAGAATTCGTATTCCTTCTTTCGTTAAAATGAGTACAGACAGGACATCAGTTGAACATCAGGAGAAGGATACCAAATTGAACATTGGAATGAATAAGTAAAAAAAAACAGCCTTGGTATAAAAGAGCTAGTAATAGGTTTAGGCTGACGGAATAGAAATAATGCACTAGATCAGCATTTTCCAAACCTTTTCGCCTGGGGACCCACCTTAATGGTGGAATTTTTTTCGCGACCCACATATTAAATAATATCAATTATAATTATTATCACTAATAATATTTTCATACTTATAATCGTGAAAATTCACTATTGAGGAATACACCACTAAAAGAAAATGGTAAATATCATATAATTGAAGACAAAATACAGTATGAAAAAATACTTTTAATCCAGAATCTCAAAACTGAACAAATACAAAAAATGAAAAATGAGAGACATAACTAATGTGACTTGTGGAGCTGGTGCTTTCGATTTACAAGAGATTCTATATCTGGGTTGAAAATTGAAAGCTTTAAACGCCGGTCACTTTCCACACAAAGCCTATTTCTCTATCTAATTTTTAAATATACCAAAATGGAGAATTCCTTCCCACACAAATATGTGGTTGAAAACCCCATCAGCTCTTTTAAGACAATGTTCGAAAGAACCCCCTAGCCTTTATCCGATTTGTGATTAATCTCAACTCCTTAAATGTTGACTTTAGAGCAAAATCACAAGAAAGTTCTGTAAGGGAGTCTTCTTCAAATGTTGAGAGTTGTAATTTGCTGAGGGAATCTTTATCAAACGATTTTTTTTATCCAGAGCAGCTTATCTTGTATTTTTGAAAAATACTTCCTAAAACAAGAACCATTTTCAAGTAAATAAGTAAAAATCTATTGAATTTGGCTTATGTAAATATCAGTTGGTGAAAAGGTATTATTCATAACAAAGCTGCAGTAATTACCCGAAACTGGTAACCAATGCTCGAAGTGCTCCTTTAGTGCAGATGTAATTTCTTCGCTAATCTTGAGTCCATACGTTTCTGAAGTCATTAAGAAGTGGCAAAACATCAAAAGAACTCTGTTCCACTTTGTATTCTCGTTTTAAACTTCCATTTTATTAGTGCTCCGCTTCACACTGTATTTTGAACATATATAGCTATCTTTTTTAGATATGGATTTTGAATTCTGTAGTGTAGTTAGAAGTTGAAATAAAACATATGTCATTAGATATGTTCCCCTAGTTTGGGAACCACTGCACTGGATATTTTAGTTATCACGTAGAAACGGGATTAAATATTCCCGAATTACGGACATAGACTTTGTGTCGATAAACTGAAACAAAGGAACTATTCTAATCTGTTAAAAATGGTGGAATCCACTCCATACAGTTTTTGGTATACGAGAAGAACAAGCATGCATAAATTAATTATTCAAGTCAAATCTCATATTTGCTTTCAAATTTTATTAAAGCCCCTATAGCCGCCTGTCATGCAGGCCAGATAATATTATGAACGGTTGAAGTGAACCACAAAATTGTGTAAAAACTACTTTGACTTCATATCCACCTCTCGTTTCACATACTGATTTCGTAGTAGGCTATGCAAACTACGAATACGAATGTCAATAATGTTAGGAAAAGTTGAAAGTTTTCTCCACGATGATAAAATACATGGTTATGCCATGCGTTTAAATTGAGGTTTGATGGTTTGAATTCTACCATGCCATGAATAATTTAATTTAGATTTGCATGACGTATTGATTTATTTGTACTACGAGTATTCAGTGAGGAGCGGAATGCCTATACATGTGTTGATTGAACGTTGAAGAAATCCTTAAACAGAACTAACAAAGCCTTTCGGAATTGTTTAAAAAAATATTGATAGAGTTCCATGAATTGAACTGATCTGCTGTTGATGAAATTACTTGTTAAATAAAGAAAAAACCGTAGATATTTAAAATTAAATATTTTATTTTACTTCGAAATAGACTAGAAAATATCTGATGTGATATATCTAATATATTTTGGAAACAAGTATTTTTGGAGACATATTTTTTCGTACAAAATTATTGGTTTTCAAATAAAGGAAGGCTTTCACGGCTGGCGTCAATATTTCAATAACTGTAAATAGTAGAAATTATAGAGAAGTAGAAAGCCAAAACCTTTCCTAAAAAGTAATCTCTCCTAAAAATATACTCCTTTCAATTCAGAAATTATCATTAATTATGTACTTTGTGTCAATGAAAAATGTTTGTTACTTTTCTCGTATCTGGCACATTCATTTAATATTATTTCTAACTCGGTACGAAGGTCGCCAAGTCAGCTAGTATTCTATAAAAAAAATCCAGTTGAAAGCCCATCAATTTTCTACGAATTAAATAGGTGTTTGTGTCAAAAATAAGTTGGAATATAGTCTTTTAACATTTTGGAGTCCTTGTATGTCTTTGACATACGACTGCAACTGAGGTAGTCATCTTAAGTGGCGCGGTCAAAGTACTATTCTTGATGTGTTAACTGAAACTGAAGCTCTGCTTGTTCGCATCTTAATTTAAAATAGGATAGAGCCTAGGTCCCTTACCCTTTCGGCTGTCTTCCGTCAGAGTGACAAGTGAGAAATGTTTTAGTTAAGGGCAAATTATTTCGAGTTTTAAATACTAGAACCAAAGTAGGAAATCAACAGGAGAAACAGTAGACCCAGCAACACTGAACAAGCCGCTCATCTCTTGCGATTTCTTCTCCATCTGCAGTGAATTGATTCGCAATATTCCGCAATCTAATCGCATTAGGGGGCTTCGTTTTAAAAGATTCGATTTTCTCGCTCGCGGCATTGAAGATAACATTGTGATGAAGATGACAAATGTCATAACCTCAATTGTCTTTGCTGGCAGAATGACAAATGTCATAAACCTAACAAACCGAACATGGTCAGTTTGTTCAATTTTCGATTTTTCCTTGATTTTCCAAATATTTTGATACTTATACAACTATTCGGGATGGAGACAAATCCAACAAATAAAAAATCATTTGAACCGATCCAGCTGTTCTTGAATTATGAGTGGTTCAACTTTGTTTTATATATAAATATTATTAGATCATTCTATTTTTTAGAGGAATTTGCTTGCGCTGTATGATTATTACAAATATTTTACAAAAATTTTTCAAGTGCTCTTGAAAGTAATTTTCAAAGTGTCGAGTTCAAGGTCGGAATTACCATTTAAAATTCGGAGTTACAAGATAAAATTGATGAGTATAGAAGAGTGTAGTGCGAATGAATAAATACACTTCTTCAATAAATTAACGCACCACATTGAAATTTCAAAATATTTTGTTGGCGTTAATAAAAACTCCAACTACAATGTTATATTTGGTAAACCCCTCGTATATGCCATTTGTGAATTCGATATGTTTCGACTGTGGTTCAGTGCTTTACTTTTTATTCGCAAAAATATAAAAAGGAGCACAAAATGTTCCTATTGAGTTCTCAAAACTGAACGAGTTAAAGACGGCTACTGTTTACTGTTTACTTGTAGAGGATTATTGATCGTGTTTATTATGGAGCGTTTATCGCACAATTTAACCCGTGATGAATGTGCCCAAGCAGAAATACTTCTGGAAAAAAGCTGGAGTTACCGACGAATTGGTTGTCGATCCAATGTGTCTCACACATCCATCACCCGGATCTTGCAAAAAATCCGTGAAACAGGTGATCATGCTCGCAGACCAGGGCAAGGTCGAAATCGAGTAACTACCCCTATTAAGGATCGATATTTGATCATTTTGGCACTTCGACAACGGTTTGTTACACATCGAAGTCTACCAATTACAACATAACACCTAGGATTGCTGCCCGCAGACCATCGAAGGGAGAGACTACGTTTTGCCAGGGAACACATCAATTGGTTAGAGGCTAACTGAAAACGAGTGTTATTCACCGATGGGTCCCGATTTTGTTTTCACAATAACGACAGACGTCCAGATAGTCAGAAATCACCTCGAAGAGGTTGAAATTAACACCATGGCATGGACAGCACGTAGCCCTGATTTAAATGCAATTGAAAATATCTGAGATATCCTTGGTAGGAGATTGAGAGGGCATCCGATCCAACTAAACAACCTGCAGGAACTGGTGGAGAGACTGATTCAGGTTTGGAGAGGACTGGATCAGAATGAAATAAGGCACATAATTGTAAGAATGGGACAACGATATGATGCCTGTTATACGTGGTAGTGGTGGAAACACTCGTTTTTCTATGTTACATCAATCTTCGATATTACAGTACTATAATTACTAATACTATGTAGGTTAACTCTGAAGATGTTTCATTTTTAACTTCTCCTCTGACTACAAATGAAATTGATTCATTGAAGTGGTGCGTTAATTCCTTGAAGAAGTGTATATTGGTATATTTTTCAATCTGTACACATTATGTTAAATGATTCATCAAGTTCCTCAATGCAAAGTCGTCAAACAACTCGCTACTGAGTTTTGAAAAGGTATAATCTCTACCCACCTGAGATTTTACCTTCACCTACTTATAGTGGAAGGATCTAAGTCTGAATAATACTATCTATCACTGTTTTCAATGAAGGTCAGAAAAATATTTATATAAAAATGTATACATGGTGTTGACAAAATTCATTATAGAAATGTTTCAAATTTTTTTTAAATAGCCAGAATGTATAGAGGGGATGATGTGTTTCATTATAGTGAATACTATCAACTAAATTCTTAAATGAATTTCAAAGTTTACTCCCTTTACATTAGTCATTGACTAGGGAACGTAGAGCAAAGATTGTTTGTTGGGGAGCATCACGTTCAATACTGATAACAAAGTGCCACGTTTTAATGAGTCAGTGTTGCTATAATTTAAATCCATCAACGACAGTGCTTTGTGCTTTCTCAATTGGATCAATTTTCATTAATCGATATAACATTCCACAACCAGAATATAATTAACGTATTGAAAAAAAAAATTTCAATGTGAGAATTCCACTTGAAAGTTTACAAAACCGCGACACGTGTTTAGCTATACAATAGAATCTTGGGGCGTCACAATACCCCAAAGATACCCGAAGATACGCCCTAAGATGCTATCGTATAGCGAAACACATGACGCGTTTTTGTAAGCTTTCAAGTGAGAATCCCACATTAAAGTGTGTTTTTTGAATACATTTAACAAAACGTCTTTGATTTCTTGACTTTATCATATATTCAACAAAATGAACATAGACTTATTCAAGTAATACTTCATTACAAAGTGCGATGGACGTGGTTCACAGTTGGTGCCAGAGGGAGCAGATGTTTGTCAACCCCAGCAAAACTGCGATAATCCCCTTCACCAGGAGGAGAAAATTGGACGATTTAACGCCACTTTCCCTCAATGGTGAGGTCATTCGATTTGGAACGGAGGTGAAATATCTTGGCATTATCCTCGATTAAAAAAAATAACCTGGGACGCTCACTTGGAAAAACTTTTACACAAATCCAAACTGTCCCTATGGACATGTCGAAGGATTTGTGGTAAAACTTGGGGTTTAGGTCCCAAACAAATTCATTGGATATATGTAATGATTGTCAGACCAATGATCACTTATGGAACAATTGCCTGGTGGCCGAAAGCTTTACAGAAA
>WOGR01008621.1:0-11746 GCA_015342045.1 Leptinotarsa lineolata | reverse complement strand
TTTCGGATAACTAATACTTGAATCTATACAGCGATTTGAGCTTGAAAAACGATACTTTTTTCACATGTTCATGGAAAGACAAGGAGCTATCTATGGTACCGCCAAGATTTTTAACACTGTCGACCCAGTAAATGTCTGTGTTACCGAGAGTGAACCTAAAATTTCTTTGAGTTTCAACTATATGTCCTTGAGATCCTATGCATAAAGCCAGAGATTTATTTGGACTGATTTTCAGTCCATGATGCTCCGAGTATAGAAATGTTTTATGCAAGTCTGAGTTTATATTGGCTACACAACTTCCTGTATCATTGTTATGGGAAGACGAGTATAACTGTATATTATCTGCGTATAGATGTACATGACAATGTGATAAGGAAGTAGGGTAATCAAAAATAAACATAGAAAACAGCAAGGATCCTAAAATGTAGGTATAAGAAGAAAACCAGGCTGCTGTCCCATATTTAAACAGTATACTCAGTATACTCAATTTCTTCAGCTGCATCCAGTCAATATAAAAGAATTCTTATAAACCATGATATTTTTGAAAATTACTGATCATAAATATTTCTTTAAAGTCATTTCTTTCTCTACAATATCAACCGACCAACATTTTTGAATGTTAAATGACGATAGCAAAGAAACATTCCGAAACAAAATAACACCAGAAATACCTTGGAATCTAAGGGTGATGGAATTTTTTTTAACATCCTCAATCGAGCTTCAAAAAACAGATGTCTCAAATATCAGAGATCGACTCTACCAATATTTGAGAAGAGTAACAAAACTGCAACAACTGCAAAAGAGCTGATCGTGAAGAGACAGATCTGTTTTAAAAAAATCTGTTTTTCCGTTAATCAGCTGTCGCCCCCAGAGCTGAAGCGAACGATAAACAATTTACAAGCCATAGCCCAATTTTCCCATAGACAAGAAACTAACCAACAATAATTACTCGGTTTCGAGAATCTACGAATAAAAGCAGAAGACATAGACATTGTTGAAATAAAAGCTTCACAACTTCCAAAACTCAAAATTATATACTTAATGGATACATCTCCTACATCTCTACACTCGTCCACACTGTGTGTCTTCTGGGAAGAATAATGGCCTAATAATCGTTTCGAGCATTATATTTGTAATGTTTTGAACCTAAATCTGGAAAATGCGCCGCAGTTGAAAATATTGACGCGAAGATCATAGATAGTAGTGGGTTTCCATTGCATGTTAATTCAGGGAATTGTCGGAAAGCGAATTGACGGGATACGTAGTTCAAAGTGATTCATCCTCAATTACAAAATTTTATCATTCTTGCACCAATATACAGTAACTGTTACATTATTGGAATTAATCAATGAATCTCTCTTTTTTATACTTACTCAATATTTCCTATTCGAAATTTCAACCACACCAGAACTGGAATTGAATCTGAAATGATATCCCAACACTTTATTGACTGCGATTTTGAAAATGAAAAATTATACCTCTGAGCAACCTGTCCACCTGCAGCTATAGTCGATCCTTCTGCTCTCCAATGTCTGAACAATTGTCTATTGACGTATTATCAAATTCGCTCTCAATCTCCAAGAAAGAAGCTAAAACCCCCTTTTTTGTTTTGGTATTCGTTTTCTGATCGGTCAAGCTGCTGGAAAATAATGTTCCATGAAAATGAAATAGAAGAGTACTATTTCGATCATTCACAGTTTGATTTCAATCTAAAACCCACAGCTGTTTCAACCTGCTGGGCATCATCAGTACTAAGCAGACGGTACACACTGCATGGACGGTATACACTGTATGGAAATGATTATATTTTATTCCATATACGAAACTGAGTTATAAGTTTCATCCGAAATATGTTACAACACAGCATTATGTCAATATCTTGCAAAAAAATCTAATACATTTGTTCTTCACAGTCCTCGAAGCAACCCTCCAAAAAAGACTGGCGACGCACCCACGAGGAATTTATCGCTGCCATCCGATCAGCCAAGGAGGCACAAGCTCACCTCGCAAAAGGTGGAAAACTGTCGGACTTGCCGCCCCCTCCCCCTTCCAGCAACCCCGACTACGTGCAGTGCCCCCACTGCGGTAGGAGATTTAACGCAGCTGCGGCTGAGAGGCATATCCCCAAATGCTCCTCCTACCAGTTCAACAAGCCCAAGCCAGGAGCGCCCCCCAAAGGGCGGTCCGCTAACAGAAAATGATAATGCTGACTGTGAATTTTATATTATATTTTTATACTACAATATTCCTCTGGAGGCGCTGAGTTAATTTTATTAATATTTTCTAGTTTTAATATATTATTGTTATTATATTTCAATTAAATCGGTAACATGAATATTGTCAAGTATTGTCAATCCCCTTTTACCTACCTACTTCATAATCAGACCTAATCTACGCCCCTACTCTCATATTCGAACTCTTTGGATAAAAAAGACAATGAATTTTTCTCAATTCCACCATTATTCAGCAGAAATTTTTGAATCCAAGCAGTGTTACCGCTCATGAACATCATTTGGTGGTTCATTTTTCAATTTATATTTCAAAAGTATTTCAAGAATCAATCTTTTGGTGAGGTCTTGCATGATTTGAATCGGAAGAATTTACCTTTTTGACAGCCTAGTAGGCGATAGAAAAATAATTCAGAATCTCATTGAGCACCGCATCACTTCTGCTCTACACTTGGATTCTTCTTGAATATAGGTCGGACATAATGTTCCAGCATTTATTTTCAATCTCGTTTCCAGAATTCTCAGCTCCCAAAGTTAGTTCAAGTGTTGGAACGAAGAATATGAAAGATTTGATCCACTTATTCCCTTCCATCTGATATGAAATCATAATCTTCTCTATATTTCATGCAAGTGGTCCATCTCTGCCTACATTGTAATCACGACCTCTTCAGCAAGATCTGTATCAGTAGAGTAGTGAGGGTGAGTGTAGGCCCAAAGCACTTAGGCCTCATGTGACCCATTTTACATCCTTCCGAAGAGTTGTCCTCCTAGGTCATCGTACATTCTGTCCTATCCATGAAGGTGGACGGGTCACTAGGAGACATCTCCCTAATATCGGCAGGTTTAGCCAAGACTCACCGAACACACACTCTCTTATTGACGATAACTCCGGACAGTTTCATCTTCCTGTTCACACACCCCGCATAGAAGTGTGTCCACTAGCTCCAGAGTATGGAGGTGTTTCCTTAGTCGACAGTGGCCAGTCAGAAATCCCACTGTTGAACGTAGGTTTCTCCTGGTCATCGCCAGATATTTCTTCGGTGTCAGCTTCCCAGAGTCACCCAGGGTGTTCCCGACAAGATTGCATCCTTTGATTTAATCCCATCTCTTTAAGGATCGAGCATGGGTGTGACGTTCAGCTAGTTTCATAATTGTCGAAGTCATCAGGCCGTAGGTGTCACTGGATACTGAAACTCTTAGTCCAGTCGCTTTCCTGACTAAAGAATCGGCAATGCGATTACCTTTACTCCTATCATACCCTTTAACCCACCTCAGGGTAATATTATTATCTATCGAGGCGTTGGCTCGATAGATATTAATATTACCCTATTTGTAGCCCTGAGGCTAGTCCTAGAGTGCCACAGCAAAGTATTTGATTGCTTCTTTTCAATAAAGCATGTGGTGTAAAAGAGATATCACTGGACGTTACTTTTCTCAACCTGGAACTTGATGAGCATTGATGAGACCTACGTTCCTCAAAATAATAACACTAATGACCTCTGATATCATCATATCGACTCACATTATTGAAATTATATCTTCTTGGGGCTCCAATAGGTGAGATTATGTTGAGAATACCATTCAGGTCATATTACTGAAGGTCAGTTCTAGATGTTCAAATATTCATCGTTCATACAAAGGTGACATTTTATCCTAATGAAATGATGGAAAGAATGTTTTTTTTTCAATCGATGTATTCTAACCAAACTACGAAGCGTAATTTTCGTTAAAATCAATGACCATTATCACCTCCTTCTTTTCATCCAGAGTCAAAGTTTTTTCAAAATAAGATGTTGCAAATGTATCAACCTGATGGCGTTGATTATGATTCATATCAAAGAATATTACAGAATACTAGCCTATAAATGCCAAATTACGGCGAACAGAAAAATCTAGAAGTGAAATATCTGTTAAAAAAAGTAACCAGCACCTTAACTTCAAACATCAACTCGAAACTCACATTTTGTGGTATTTTACTATAAATTACTTAACTTATTCAGTTAAGTAATTTATAGTTTAATAACGGTTTAATAACGTTCTATGAAAATTGTGTTCAAATGCAGAAATGTTGGGTTGAGTAACATCGGTTGTTAGAAATCCTACTTCAAGAGCCCGTGTAGACAAGACAAGTAACAAAGCATATGTATAGCTATCTTATGAAAGGGTTAGGAAAATTAATGCTGGAGACTTCTACTGAAATAAATTTCTTTCGTTATTGATCTATCTTACCCAACCACATAGTGCCATCTAGGACAGAATAGAATAACCCTGAACTTAACAATTCGATTCATTTTTATGTTGTTCCATTACGTTGAGTATTTCTGTAAGTGAATGTAAGCAAACAGATGGCATTTGGAAAACAATTGGTTTTGATTTGAAATAAATTTCAAGGAAAGTTTGCTATTTATTGAAAAAATTACAGAAGTTTCCATTTCATTCGCTCAGAAAAAAAATATTTTGAATTGAATATACATATATGGGTGTAGAACTGAAAGAGAGAAATTGAAAACTACTGCATGTAGTTGTTTTCTTCACTATTCCTTTCTAGAACTCCATGATATCATTCAACAAGTGATTTTATGCTGTTAAAAGAATTATGGATAGCAAAACGTACCATTGTAATTGAGACTGATAAAAATAATAAATGTGAAGATGATCTCTCTCTCTCTCTCTCTCTCAACTATATATTTATAGTTTGAAGGAAGAAAATTTCACAAATGGCTAGTTCAAGAATGGCGTAGGAAAGTTGAATCGGGTAAAGCAGTCTGAGTCAGAAAGATTGTAAAACCCTTTTTTTCTATTCCAGCTTTTGGGGCGTTATTTATCCCTCATCAGGAAGTGAAAGTGAAGTTGAATTGAATAATCACGAGATAAAATATGAATGAATCGAAAATCGATAAGATTTTAGACATTTTTGCATGCAGTTAGTATACAAAAATGGATGGGGAGTTGAAATACTCGTTATGGCAAAATATGGATTTGAATTCCTTCGATCTATTTTGGTAGTCAATGATTCTGATAGTTCTGTGTATGGGAGAATTCAAAATCCAATATGATGGCATTCATCATTGAGGTGGCGGTTGATATGGGTGGGTTTGGAATTTGTGATGAAGACGTTCAGAAATGGGAGTGGGCTGTTATTTTCGACTTCACTCATGAACTCTTTGTGGGAATATGGGCAGTTTATGTTTTTAAGAACGTACGGAAAGTCTCATACAGTCTCATCGATTCGTTGTAGATAGAGTCAATCATACTTTTTTGACATTTACGTAATCACCATTGAGAGTGCGCAAAAGTAAACATCAACGTTACATCAGATCGGAATTGTCAAAACACGTTGCGACATGCTCACTTGACTATCGATTGGGATGGAATAAAACAAGAATGATGAGAACCACGAACTAAGAGGAGTAATTTCAAAGAATCTGCATACATTCCCATGTCTGATGATTACTTCTTATCTTTATGAATGAATGGCAACCCATTTTATGGAAGCGAACAATGAACCCATATGTACAAAATCTGTTGTGAAATCTGTCAAAGTAATTGAAAAATAAGACAACTTCCGAAAATACTACTGCTTCCTTTCTCAGTCAGCTTCTGCTATTAATTTCTATAGTTTTTCCAAATACTGCATTATTCAGCAATTACTGTTTCATAATTCCTCAGTTAGGATTCACTGCATATTCTGATAGTGGAATAACCATCCAAATATCACTCTGAAGTTGCTTTACATTACCCAATATCTTCAATACCATAGAATTGACATAAATATAAAGTTTCCAGAATCTACGGAAGCAGGTGAGCAATATAAATAAAGTGCCAGTTTTAAACTACGTTTTATTTCAAAATTTTGATTCACAAAGATAGACCGTAAATACTTCTTTCATAACTTAACAATATCATCCATCCAATTCAGAAACGCCTACAAATGAAAAACGTCATCCATATAAATAAAATTCTCCCCAAACTTTCCCCAAATCCTTGGAAATCGTCGAACCCTGTATAGCGCGTGTCGCACCGTTTCTCCGTTGGTTTGGGATTATCGTAATCCATCTGCTGATTCAGTTTTCTCGTCTTTCCCTGTCACATTATACCCTATATCGTGGTATCGAACTGGATACGTTAATTGGTTTCCTTTATCCCACGAATACAGTTCCTGGAAAAATAGTATTCAGCACTAAATTGAATTACGTGAAGTTTTTCAGAAGAAAGAAGTCGTATCGTAACAGGATAAAATAAATTAAATAATGCCGTGAAGTGAGTTTGGACGTATTGAAAAGAAAGATAGAAATAAACTTTGTTGATTCAATTTCAAGGAACATGCAGAAATATGTTCGATAAATACGGGTATACAGGGTGTAAAAGCCGAATGGAATAAATTAATCATTTCGGTTACTGTACATACTAAAGAAATATTCCTAAACACGTTAAATGTAAATTATAATTCGACATTATTCAACGTAAAAATGCCACCCCTACCTTCAACCCCCTTCGAATGACAGGTACAACCCCTAAAGTTTGAGGGAGTATAGGTTTGTGATATATCATTTGGAAGGTCTCTTCATTTTCTATTCAAAAGTGTTATCGCTTTCAAGGAAGTTTTTGAAACCAAACTCCTGGTATACCTTGATGAACTTGACTGTTAAGAATGGGACTCATAGAATAAACTTCAATAATCGCGAAGAAAGTTTGTTGGACAGATCAGAAAAGCTATTCAAACTCGTTTCACAGAACGCATCGTTTATCTGAATCGTAAATCAAACGTCCACGTCAGATATGAAAAGACTTTATCAGTAGCGGTAATCTTCTAATAAAGCCAAGTTGGTTGTTTTCCTCCTCTCTTCGTGCAAAAAATCCTTTTTTTTATTTACTTCTCGACATAGCTCACAATTCATCTTTCGATTCCGAAACTATGTTCAGGTATATCTATATCGTTCTCCTTCTTCCCGTCTTCGTTTCTAGTAGCATTCTCCAAGTATCGTAGGTTCAATTCGGAAACTTGATCAAAGAAAAATAAAACAAATGAAATAGTCCCTCCGAGAATTTTCCATCGCAAAGAAAAAATTTTGGGAACCTGTGAGAAAAACGAACAAGAGGAAACAATTTCGGAAAGTTTCCCCAACAACTTCGGTATAAATAACAGAGTCAGGGCAAACACGAATTTCAGTCCAGTTTACATGTGCCATTTTATTGAAAACATTTCTTTCAAGATTCGGAAAGGTGTTTGAAATGTTTTGAAGAAGAGACTATTTCCCAACTGCTTACCTGACTCTTCGCATTATACCCGAGCATCGTAGTTTTCCTGAATGGATTCGTGAATGACAAATTCACGTCGAGCAGGTTGTTTTTGTACAAGTCAAGGGCGAATCGTATTTTGCTGTTTCTTTCCGTCACACTATCGACTGCATACAAAACTCCACAGACGATAAACATTTCGCCTACTTTATGGTGGTCCAAACTTATGTTCCAAATATACTGGGCTTTCATCGTTTCTATGTTCACCTAAAAAAAATATCATACCGATATATCGAGTAAGGAAAAGTTTTGAATGCGCCACGATGTATGGGAGTTCATTTAGGGTATTTTGGGTATTTTATCTCAATCGAAGGGTTCGAACTCTTTCATATTTGAGAATCCTTCCACGACATTAAATTGTTAATTCACCCAAATAATCGTTTTTTCACACTTGCTACGATGTTTCTAACATAATCTGCTGAATCAAATTTTTATATCAAATATAAACAAAAAATATTATGCATAACACTGAATGAAAGTTTAAATTGAAAAAAATGATATTCCTATAATAAACAAAGTGGATTTTCCTTCCTTCTTTTCAAAAATTTTGGAAACATTTCGACAGAGTTTGTTATTATATTCTTCCCAGTTGAAAATGTGTGTACCTGTAATATATCAGACAGCAAACTGAATATATGGTTCATAAAATAGTTCCTTCAACGCAGTGTGGAAATCTATAATGGAATAACATTTCACATAAAATATTACAATCCTGTACTAAGATCAACCCCTTCAGAATTCCTGAATTGTACGAATGATTAAGTACCCTCTTGTTTAAGGAGCAATTTGAATCCATATACAACGGTATATTTCAATTCGATTGAGCTATATACGCAAAAGATTTTCAAAACTATTTTAAATTTTCGTGAAAATTATCGATATTGCTAGGAACTGTGTCAACAAATTTAAGTTCATGTTGTCCAACTTTGATTTCCACAAAACTCTTCACCAAGTTTCCATTAAGTAATCCTTCCTTCCTCCGGAACTTTACTGATTCTTTAAAATGATGGAGAAAACGCCATCTATGATATCAAAGGAACTGTAAGGCACTTTTAAACTTGTCGTTTCTGTGGCAGTTGAGTGGGTCGAAACAGGACTGCCTGGTGTTGGATCACAAGCTTGAAAAGATAAATGTTGTAAAGTAGAACTATCAGTCAGTGTGTCAGAATGAAGTTATTTCTGTCTAAAAGTTTCAACTGAAGCATAAAGAAATCGAGTTTCAGTATTTGAAATGATTTCATTTCTAAAAAGCATTCGAGAAATGAAAAAAGAAATGGTTGGTTGTATAGAGAATTAAAAAACCTCACAAGCAAGGTGAACTTCAGCTCCTTTCCGTTACAAAATATTGAAGGGGTTGATCCGTAGATAAAATTTGATCCGTCCGGATATTTTTGAAAATATTCTTCTGTCATGTATTCTACAGTCTTCCATAATAGGTTTCTACACTACATATCTCCTATTTCCCCAACGAACGCCTTTGCCACCCGTATTTTCAGTTTAGCTCACTCCTAATCCTGCTTGAATAGTTGAGCCAACGTTAACAGAACCACAAACGTATACCGAAGTACAAATACAATTCTCGCTGTTCCGAGAACAACTGATCCAGATTCAATTCTCATTGTCTCAGGAGTGTCGAGTGTGTGATGCTAACCTTCATAACGGCCGTGTTGTTCGAATCAGGCACTGCGAATATCATCCACAAGCCATTGTCGTCGACGCTAAAATCCACGGTATTGTGCTGGTCGGAATAGAGCTTATTAGAGCCGTTCGTTGAGCTGCCTCCGCCTGTGGGAAGATCCAGGGAGACCTGAAAGCGAGAAAATCTCCAAAGACGTGTTTCGAAACATAATTTCTGTTAACAGGGTGTTAGAATCAGAAACAATTCCATTCCTGAGAGTTATATAGTAAAGTTAGGACATCTCTTTGCTAAGCATAATAATAATGAAGGAAGATATAGGGGGTAGGACCAGCTGTGGGAGTATCGAATTAATCTAGCCTTACGCCCTAATCAGAAACACAGTGACAATGAAGTGAACGGTCAATAATTTTCTGCCCTCCATAAGCAGTTTGACGGACCAGATTTGAAGGATCCTTAGAAAACATGGTGTCATGAACAAGACAACAAAAACGATAAAAATCTGCCACAGTAGCAGACGAGAAACTTGCAGATCAAGACCATCAAACCCAAACACATCGAACAATCTGTTAGACTCTACTTCCCAAATGGAATTATTACTATTAGTTTCATATATTACAGGTAAAATAGATGCAGAAAAGGTTTGAAGATCAGTGAAGAAAATTCAATGAATTCAAACTTGATTTTCTCACGAGTAAATGGATCAGATGATTATGTCCTATTTAATAATGATATCTTCCCCAGCGGAGAATCAAAACTTCTAAACTAGTATTCCAAAATAAGAAAAAAAGTCAAATAACACTTACACTAGTATTTCAACACTTTCAAATAATGAAGTATCAGAGCGATCAAATGAGAAGTAAGTGATTAGTAGAGTCTAGAGAGTACTATTAAGAAAAATTGTGGAGAAGTAAGTATAAGATTACAAATAATTTTTTTTACAGAAATATGTGACATGATTTGAACTATTTCATCGTTACTTTCCAATCTGCATCGACAAAAAAGATATAATTTTTCCGAATACAATCATTTGAATAAGGTATCTGTATTGTCCTCATAAAACATTCATGAATAGAAATGTCACAGCTCCACCATAACTAATTAAATCGACGAGTTGCTCTTTCAAAAGGCTTCAAATCCTCAACGGGAATACAATCACTTAAATTCTACATTTCATCATCTTACCCTCACACTTATCCTTTTAATCGAATTCCACACTTAAATTGTGACAATCCTTTCGCAAACAGATAAATTGCAACTCGAGTAAACAGTCAACAAAGCTCGATTCACCACGTATTTCATCTTGACTGACACTCGAAACATTTCCAGCTGGCTCCGATGCTTTGTTTCAAATGAGTCGCTGTCGAATAGGTAATAATAATAATGATACTTCCCCACGTGTGTGGGGGAGTAATATTATTACCCACACCTTGTGTTTTTTTAAAGACAAACAACACGTACTACAGGATAAACCTTGAGGTGCTCTCAGAGCGGTGCCTGTGCGAAAGTAGTGTTTCACATTGGATTTGTATCCCTGGAGATTATATCCATTTAGAAATACATTCTCAGAAAGTTTATTCCACTTGAATGCTGTTCTCTAAATTAAAGAGTAGGTGAGATTATATTATGGAATATTTCAATAGGTTTGTCTGCAGAATCAGAACAAAATTGATGAATTGTAAGGAGTACATTTTCAGAAGGGGTTAGTTTTTCTGGAAAGAATTTTGTCTAATCTTCCGAACTTGTTACGTTAATTACTATTTTGCCAAATTCTGGAGTTTTTATTCATTCTTCCAACTTAATTTGTTAATAACACGTGCAACTTTTCGAAGCTTCATGTCATTGAACCCAAATTCCAACTTGAGAACTAATAATAATGAGTAATATGGCTGAGTCCATACAATTATAGTTACATAAAGTCCGTGAAATAGAAATGTTCAAAATCCCACAAATACTCACCGTACTTTCGTTAAGAAGATGATATTTTATGATACGTCTGGTATTCAAGACATTGTAGAAGAAGGAACCATTATAAATAACGTGGGTGTTCCCACCGAATGGATGATCTAAGTTGTATTCCCTGTGGAAAAATACATTTTTCATTCGAAAGTTGAAATCTTCAGAACTTTTGAAGGACTAGGTTGCATCAAAACATGCCAGTATTTACTTCAAAGATATATTTATATTGTCTGGAGTAGAATGCCTTGGTTTTCATATCAGATTTTTCAAGGCTGCAATTGTATTCAATTCAAGTCTTGGTTACTTCTTGCAATATCGCCCAGAGTACTTGATTTTATTTCAAAAAAATTCAACTATACCATATATAAACATTCATTTATATACGATAGATTGCCTTTTATGTTTCGGGGTTTGGAAACCCTAGTATTGCAATCTGGCAACTGACAGCTCTATCGTAAAGTTGGACATGTACTCATTTTCGTGCGATTATTTTTTACAACTTTTGACGTGGATTAACTCAGCAACAGAGCATGGATGAACTCAATTCAATTTTTGGCGATGAAGCTCCATCAACGACCAGTGTTTATCGATGGTATGGTGAATTCAATCGTGGTCGTAGTTCACT
>WOGR01008620.1:0-11747 GCA_015342045.1 Leptinotarsa lineolata | reverse complement strand
TATTCAAGTAATTTGGCACATTTGATTCCACCAAGAGTGGTGCATAAGTTCAACTTATGCTATCTCCTTTTTTTTCCTCTGATTTATGTATGATCGAATGTATACAGCTCGTCGAATCTAAAAAGAGACTTGAGAACGTCAGCTCCCCCTCTCTTTCGCTAGTACGGTACTCTTCCTAGATTCAACAAGCTTTACCTTTGAATGAGATAGAAAATAATGTCATGAGGTTTTTGAAGTACATGCTAACTGAACTAAAACTAACCACAGACTATATGGAGTGTTATTCTGGGGTGACTTGGTTAGAACTCGTTTGTCCAGAGAGCATTCAAAAATGTTCACATGTACTCACCTCAACAACAGCAATACCAATAGCGACGCCACCAATGATTTTAGAGTATCTCTCCAGTTGCCTGACGAGTTCCTGAGCACAGCCAACGTCGTAAGCATTATTGTTCAGCGTGTTACATTCGGCATGGATGTTCGGACAACAGCTGTTCGGAACTGGCTTGCTGATGGAACTGTAATCGGAAGGACCATTGACACCACAGCATCTCAACTGAAAAGAATGAAGACATTAGAGGATGTTAGGCTTTCGCGGTCATAGACTGCTATATCAGTATCATTTGCGGGTTTGGAGATCGTCATATTATGATCGAAATAGCACTCATCTCTCCATCTTATCATTTTCGTGGAATAACTTTTCAGCATCTTGACTGCATCGATCTTTCCTGATTTTATATTCTTTCTGGAAACATGTGGATTCGTTTTTCGATTGCATTCCAGGAGAGCTTCCCAAACTTTCACGAATGCAGTTGTCGCTTTTGAAGATTGGTGATAGGGTAGTAGTGATTGAACAAATGGGGTGACGACTTCAGAAATCGACAAAGGAGTACTGAATGATCGTTGAATGGAAATGCGCGAGCTAACAGACTCAGTAGGCATTTCTGAAAGTGCAGTATATCGTATATCATCTAAAAATTTGGGCATGAGAAAGCTGTGTGCAAAATCGGTGACACGTTTGCTCACACCTGAGTAAAAACAGTGTCGTGAAGATGTT
This sequence comes from Leptinotarsa lineolata, assembly GCA_015342045.1. NCBI lineage: Eukaryota > Metazoa > Arthropoda > Insecta > Coleoptera > Chrysomelidae > Leptinotarsa > Leptinotarsa lineolata. Next base: position 10,690 of record WOGR01008620.1, on the reverse strand, counting down.
TTAATTGAGTGTTCAACAAAGTTTCATAGCAACAAAGCAGTATTATGCGAACTTATGGCACAGTTTGAGTGAAGAAATCAAGCAGAAACGGCCGCAGTTGGCTAAGAAAAATGTGTTGTCATCAAGACAATGCACTAGCTCACGAATCAATTATCGCAACGATCAAAATTTACGAATTGAAGTTGAAATTGCTACCTCATGCACCCTATTCACCAGATTCAGTCCCCTTGGATTATTTTCTGTTTCCAAACTTCCAGTATCGACCTTGAGTCACGTAGGGCTCAGCCACTCGAAAGAAAAACAAAGTCGTAAAATTAATTGCGTCGATGTTTTAAGATTTTTGCTAATAATTTTTCTAAAGGGTCGAATAGCTATTGCCAAAGTTGTCCCATAAGAAAATATGATTATATTCTGAGAGTTCAGAGGGTCATAGACGTTAATTTAACGATGTGATAAAAACCAAAAACGCCGTTTATTCCTAAACTGAGAAATGCATGTATGAAATCCGAAATAGCCCTTGCAGTGACATCTGTATGTCAGTGACAGAATCACAGCCTTGGACTGCTAAGCCAGCTTATCCACCGGTTTTGAAGAGGGAGCTGAGAGTGCGAATCCGTGAAGTGATTTAGAGCTATCCGACTGGACAGGGACTCTGTGGGAGAATTCGAATTCCACCTTCCTTAAGAGAATTTAGTTGGAAGGAAGTTAAATCAATTTTGCTCGAACCTAGGGGTGGTTAGATCTATTGATCGGGTCTTTGACCCAGGGACGGATGCCTAAAGACAATGTGTCTTCAAGGGTTTCTGTGTCGTTGAATTGTTTGCGGTTTGGGTAATTTGAATAATTTGAGGGTAATTGCGCGAATTTTCGATTGAGTTGTTTGGATACTTATAGAGTCCTGGGCGGTTCTTGGGGTGGACCGGAGTACGAAGAATTTCGGTCAATGTTTCGCGAAATGAACGCGGTATTTGGCTAGGTGCCTTGCAGAAAAAAGGGGAGTAGCGTGCGAAGTCAGTAGTGGACCGGTTGAATTTTCTGCAGTCTCAGAAAGTTCGAGAGGGGTATTTCAAGACATGGTTTCGCGAGGTGGTTCGAGAGAGAGAAATAATCGCGTTCTGTTTGGCTAGCTGACTTGAGATGGAAGGTCAGGAAATATAAAAGAAAATTCCTTCAGCTGAACGATCCTATATAGGGCGGTGTATTTTCGTGTGCGAAAATAATTAATCAATTGAAATGAATATAAATCATCGAAAGTTAAAAAAGGGATCGTTTCAGACCCGATGGGCTTTTATTACAACGAGGCGGAGGCGAGAGGGCGACCGCCAGCGCCACGTCACTTCTGTGAACTTCGGACCATTTGTTTACACAGGAGAGACGCGGAAGGAATGAAGGTTCGCGCCTCATCTCTGCCAGACGACCGCTATGTGTGAATTGGGCCTTATATCTACAAAGAAACAATCGAGCAGAATACTTACAAATCTCTGTGCGACTTGCATCGTTTCGTTGGATTCTTGGTTCTTGTACATGTTATTGAAAGTTGTCTCAACGCTCTGGTGGATGGTCTGTTCGAATTTGCCTTTATCTTTGATTTGCAAGAAGGCGTACACGCCTACGGCTACTTGGAGGATGAAGATGGTCAGAAGGACAATGGAATACTGGAAAAAATATATTCATTTATGTTGTTGGCGCATTTCTGAGTTGTGGAGTGGTTGCTACTAATTGTTTTGGCCTTTCGGAAATTTGATTCATTTCATTCCTTATCAACCTGCATTAAGTAAGTGAAACTAGATGAGTTTCTCTGAGTTTACCAATTTATTTTTTTTTCATCGAATATCTGCAAAAAATACTATCAGTAAAAGGGATGAAAACAGTGAAAAAACACATTCGAGGTGATAATGGCAACGTCAAAAAACTTTTTCAATCATAAACATCAGGTGAGTCAGGATTCTCCATAAAAAAATTATTTCATGCCTCACATGTGTCGTCAAAAACTTATTTTCATTAATCGACAAGTTTGTCCTACATAGCAGTTCAATTACAAAATTATATCAGGTGATGTTTGTGGAAAAACACTTCTAGTAGTATTTTTCGTTAAAAAATCTCCTTTTGATTTTTTTTTGGTTTTGTGACTCTTGATATGGAAGTTTCCATTTCAAACTTTTCGAAGAGATTGCTGAATGATACGAGTGGTGATAATCAAATTCCAAAATGTCACTGTTAAAGAGTAACCTAAAGATCAAACAGAGGGGATTATCATAATGGTATGACGTTCACCTTCAGTTTTTTCACAATAGATGGAAAACATTTTTGGAACAAATGCTTCAGTTATTGCTTGGTTTTCAGTTTATAAAAATATATCCAATGTATATTTTTTGGAATACAGCCAATTTCGTCTTTCAAGAGATTCACCAGTCTGTTCTAAGGGACGACCAGGACGAAATTCTGCAAAACCAGTCTTTTCTGAGCGACAAACTTAGAAGAAAGTTCTCAAACCAGTCTTTTCTAAGGAAAGACCAGGACGGAATTCTACGGATCAGTCTTTTTTAGGGAACGATCAGGACGAAATCCTGGAAACCAATCTTTTCTGAAGGACGAACAGGAATAGACTGGCTATTCTTAGTGACGATCAGAACGAAATTTTTCAAGCCAACCTTTTTTAAGCCTTCTGTGAACAAGTTTTTTCTCAGCGAGGATCAGGACGAAATTTTTCAAGTCAGTCTTTTTTGTAGGGACGATCAGCATGAAATTCTGCAAACCAGTCTTTTCTGAAAGACGACCAGGACAAAATTCTACAAATCGGTCTTCATTGAAGGACGACCAGGATGAAATTTTGCAAATCAGTCTTTTCTGAGAAACAACCAAGACGAAATTCTGCAAACCATTTTTTTCTGAGGGACGAAATTCTGCAAACAAGTCTTTTTTGAAAAACTTCCAAGACGAAAATCTGTGAACCAGTCTTTTCTGAGCAACGACTAGGACGAAATTTTTCAAACCAGTCTTTTTTGAGAGACAGACAGGACGAAATTCTACAAATCAGTCTTTCCTGAGAGATAACCAGGACGAACGTCCTCAAACAAGTCTTTTCTAAGGAAAAACCAGGACGGAATTCTTCAAATCAGTCTTCTCTGAGGAACGATCAGGACAAAATTCTGCAAAACAATCTTTTTTGAGGGATGAGCAGAAATAGACCGACTATTTTTAGAGATGATCAGGACTAAATCCTTCCAACCAAACATTTTTGAGAGAGGATCAGGAAGAAATTCTATGAACCAGTCTTTTCTGATCGAGGACCAGAATGAAATTTTTCAAATCAGTCTTTTTTAAAGGACGATCAGCATGAAATTCTGAGAACCAGTCTTTTCTGAGGAATAACCAGGACGAGATTCTGCAAATGAGTCTTTCCTGAGGGACGACGAAGACGATATTCTGCAAAACAATTTTTTCTGAAAGAAGGCCAGGACAAAAATCTGCATATTAGTCTTTATTGAAGGACGACCAGGATGAAATTTTGCAAATCACAGTCTATTCTGAGAAACGACTAGAACGAAATTCTACAAATCAATTTTTTCTGAGGGCAAAATTCTGCAAACCAGTCTATTTTGAGGGACAAACAGGACGAAATTCTGCAAATCAGTCTTTTCTGAGCGACAAACAAGACGAAAGTCCTCAAACAAGTCTTTTCTAAAGAAAGACCAGGAACAAATTCTGCAAACAAGTCTTTTCTGAGCGACAACCAGGACAGAATTATGCAAATCTGTCTTTCCTTAGGGACGTGCAAGAGGAAAGTCGTCAATCCAGTCTTCTCTAAGGGAAGACCAGGACGAAATCTTACAAACTAGTCTTTTCTGATCGACAACCAGGACGAAAGTCTTCAATTCAGTCTTTTCTAAGAGACGACCTGGATGAAATTCTACAAACCAGTCTTTTCTGAGCGACAACTAGGACGAAAGTCTTCAAACCAGTCTTTTCTAAGGGAAGACCAGGACGAAATTCTACAAACCATTTTTTTTTCAACGACAACCTTAACGAAAGTCTTCAAAACAGTCTTTTCTAAGGGAAGACCAGGACGAAATTCTACAAACCAGTCTTTTCTGAGCGACAACTAGGACGAAAGTCTTCAAAACAGTCTTTTCTAAGGGAAGACCAGGACGAAATTCTACAAACCAGCGACAACTAGGACGAAAGTCTTCAAACTAGTTTTTTCTAACGGACGACCCGGACTGAATTCTGTCAAATAGTCTTTTCTGAGGGTGCTTCATTGCCGAAAGCTGAACGAAACGATTTCATATATTTTTGTTTAGTTGGGCCTTTCCTAATATAATGACACCTTCACGAATTTTTTCAATTTTTCATATACTTGCTTCATAAAATATATTATGTTGACTAAATACATTGTTGCTGTTCTGATAATAAAATAATAAAAAATGAAAATTATAAATTTTGAACGTCTGACAAAAACCAAATCTTTTCTATTGTTAGGTCAATCTTTTTTCAAAAATCTTACACAATATTTTTCTAGAGTGGGAACTAATGAGTGAGGAAAACCTTTATGCAATACAATACTTGCTGAGATTATAAACTTTGTCTTTGATAACTCACCGTCGTTAACATGCATGTGCTTTCTTTGACAGCTCCACAACATCCTAAGAAAGCGGTGATGAAAACTATGGCACCGATGATGATGGAAAGAACAGGTGCAAGGCCGAATTCTTTGGGGAAGATACTAGATGCTTCTCCAACATTCAACTTTATCATTATACCAACTATCACCAGGGCCAAGCCAGCCAACTGAAATAAAAAAACATAGTGAATAGGGTGGAATATTTGAAAATATAAAGGCCACGAAGTCATCCGGATTTGTGACCCACTGAACTGAAAATGTTTTTTATCATAAAAATTTCGGAAACTAGTCGCAAGCGAGTCCGTTTAGTGGAAATTGGCCTCAACATATTCAGACACGTTTTTGTTTTCAAGAAACCCATAAAATCTGCATCTTATTGCAACAAAAAACTGCTTTTGTTGTGTGCCGATAATAGGAACGAAATATCTGAGATAAGCACGTTCTGCTGGCGTAACAACGCAACTTTTTCCAATCAAATTCGGAACAAATATTTTCTTTCTGCTGGTTTATTATTGTTAACTGAAGGAATAATCTGTTTTTCGAGTTTGTTATCGTGTGAACATTGATTTTGTTTATATTTATAAATGGAACGTTGTTTTGTGGAAAATGCCTGTCTATATTTATGCTTCGGGCATTTAGAAAATATTACGAAAAATTCTTTGAAAACATTCTTATACTCGTGCCAATCCTCAACTAGGCTTGCTTTAGATATTTGTTGTATTTAAGCTATTCATGTGTGGAGTAAAAAAGCTATAAAAAATAAAAAAGTTGACTGGAACCATTACAGGAACCTTTTATATTATTCAGTACACTATTCAAGCATCTTTTTTCTTTTCCTTGGATTTTGATTGATTTCACTCAATGAAGATATTGAAATAGGTAACATTCCAAAAGAACCATACATCAACCCCATGAAATAATCATTGCAAACAGAAAATCTGATGCGTTTGTCAATTGTTGAACCAATCTTCAATGAAGACTTTGAAAAATCAGTTGAAAAAACAGTTCTATGGTATTATACCTAGCACTGATTTAGTTCAAAGGAAAGTAAATGTAAAATTTTAGCGAAAAAGTTGAAAAGCAGTTGGAAATCACTGATGATACAGCCAATTGAAGGGACTTTATAAACGACAATATTTTTTTTTCAACTAGCCAACGAAATTTCAAGCTTGAAAATTCAAAGTATATCAGAACTATTCCTCTATGTACAACAAATATATGATAAAATTGACCGATACGATTAAAATCCATTACAACACATTGAAAACACGTTATTGTACGATTTCCACTAGATAGTTTACCAAACTGTGACACGTGTTTCGCTATACAATAGCATCCTCAGGCATCATAATACTAAAATTCTGTGTCATGCTTTTATAATAATTTGAATCCTAATGAATTAGGCTAGATTAGGTAAGATTAGGTAATGTTAGGTTAGGTTAGGTTATGTTAGGTTAGGTTAGGTTGGGTTAGGTTAGGTTAGGTTAGGTTAGGTTAGGTTAGGTTAGGTTAGGTTAGGTTAGGTTTGGTAAGGTTAGGTTAGGTGAAGTATCACAATGGGGAATGAACCAAACTGACACAAGGGGAAAACTATTAACTGTGTGGATAGCCACAAATAACTTGGCTGTGGTAAATCAAAATAAAAAACCTACGTTTCAAAGGCATGGCTATTTGTCCATTCTAGATATGACACCAGTAACTGGAAACATTAGAATAGAAATATCCTCTTGGGAAATCAGTGAGAAGAAATCCTTGAATGATCATAACTACATCGTATTTGAAATAATGGAAGAAAGAAATAGATACACCAGGAAATCTGAAAATACAAGCTGGCAAGAAAAAAACGAGAACAGAATAAACTTACTCTGATACTGAAAAGAATAACGCATGATGAAAGCACCACCACTATCCACGGATTCTTTCAAATTCTCCTGGAAATATCAGATGAAATAATGCCAAGAAAGAAACCCAGAGCAGGCAAGCAACTAGTGTATTGGTGCAAATCTACGAAAGATACGATGAAAAGAAGATCATATACTGGAAACACTAGAAGAGATACAACACAAGGAAGCACAGTATGGAAAAAATACAAATTAGCGAAAAGAAACCGAAAGAATGCTATAAAAAGCCCAAAAGAGAGTGTTGGTGATGAAGTAGATAGTGATATCTGTGGAGGTGGATACAAAATAGTCATGATAAGACTAATTGGCTGTCCTCCCAGACCTATTCCGACAATGCATCTATTTCCCTGTCATGAAGAAGTCAACTTCAGAAGTCTAGATACAACCCATACAGATATGCCATTCACTTAAAAGCAATAAATCCCCTGGACCTTTAGAAATCCTGTCTGAAATCATGAAACATATAGGCAAAGTGAGATCTGACTATGTCCTAGCAGTATACAATGAGCTGGCAGCCAAAAAATGTTTCTCAAATGCATGAAAACATGCAAAACTAATCCTGTTGCTGAGGGGAGATGAACCACTGAAGATCTATCATCTCTCAGACCGATATGTCTTCTTGATGTAGAAGCTAAATTATAGGAACACCTCATAATCACTCGTATAAATGGAGAACTGCAAAGAACGGGAGGACTATCAAACATGTAATTTGGATTCAAGAAAGGGCAACAGACGGTGGATGCAAGTCCAGAAAATAGCTAGAGATATTATGCATACACGCACAGAAGATTTTGCGTGATGATAACAATAGATGTCAAGGATGCTTTCAATAATGCATCCTTGCAACTTATCAGGAAGGAAAATTGTCCCAGAAGAAGAAACCGAAACGCGTGAGGCGCAAATAAATAGTGATATTCCACAGGGATCTGTTTTGGGCTCCATCCTGTGGAACATGATCTCTATTGATTATTTTTCCGGAGGGAGCCACACTTATAGGATTCGTTGATGATCTAGACATGGTAATTACTGCGAAAAAAGAAAACATGATAATGAAAGTGGCAAATGCAGGAATACAAAGAGTGGCGAACTGGATTCAAAAAAGCTGCTTGAATTAGCCCCACACAAAACTGAAGCATTATTACTGACAACAAAACATTCTCCCCATCTACTTCGATGCTGAAAACATGAGGATAGAAACGAGAAGTGCTGTGAAGTATCTAGGAATATAGGTAGACACAAAGCTTACTTTTGCGAAACCATTGAAAAAGTGGAAAAGACAATGACCAGGGAGGTTTCTTACCAAATATTGGGTCCCTAGAGCAACAAAGATGGAACTATACAAAATTGTAGTTCACTCAATGCTGCTATACGGCGCTCCAGTGTGGGTAATCGTTGTTGGAAATGAAAATCTGACGCAAAAACTTGCTAGAATCCAGTGAATAACCCTTGTCAAGGTCTGTAGTGCTTACAGAACGATATCAAAAGATGGTGTTGCTGTTATAGCAGGGTTTACCCCGATAGAACTGCTAGTAAGAGAAATAACGGAGACCTACCATGGCATATCGCAACAACTTGCTAAAGAAAATCTGATGACAAAATGGCAAACTAAATGGGACAGCACCGTACATGGACGCTAGACTAAACGTCTTATTCCGGACATTCGGGAGTGGATGAACAGAAAATATGGCGAAATAGACTATTTCCTGACACAGGTTCTCTCAGGACATGGATGTTTCAGAAAATATCTATTCAAAAGCTGGAAAAAAGATTCGAAGGAGTGCCCATATTGCGAACACTTGGATAATGTTGAATATAGTCTCTTTTTATGCATCAGATGGACAGGAAATCAACAGGAATATTAGAGAAATACTGAAACCACCTTTGACGAAACAAACATGATGGCGTCGCTCATCTCAGGTGAAAAAAAATGGCGAGTAGTATATTAAATTATAAAAGATATAATAGGAACCGAAGAAGAAGACAACAGGGAAAGGAGATGAAAATTTGAAACAAAATACCAACTTTATGAGTCACAAAATGAGTTCACAAGCGAAAGAAGGAGGAGTTTTACCGGTGTATACAGGACTGGCATCAACCTTAGAGCTTATCGCGTTGCTATAAAGGTTTCTACTCCGCGCCAAATGTCAGCTATTTCTGAAGCAATATCTAGCGACGGTGCCAGGGATAGCACAGGAAGCGGGAAAGGAAAAAAAGGTTAAGCAAGGTTAGGTTAGGGCAGGTTATGTTAGGATAGGTTAGGTTAGCATAGCTAGTCGGTACAATAGATCTAGTCATGAAGTGAGGTGAGGTTAGGTTAGGTAAGGTTAGGTTAGGTTAGGTTAGGTTAGGTTAGGTTAGCATAGCTAGTCGGTACAAAACATCTAGTCATGAGATGAGGTCAGGTTAGTTCAGGTCAGGTTAGGTTAGGATAGCTTTTTCGTGTAAAACATAAGTTCCTAGTCGTATTCTACTCTAACTAGCTAACCTAATCTAACCAATGGATGGTTTATGAACAATATATTTCATATTCCTCCTGATAGTAGTATATGTAAACGATCAAACTCTATTTTGCTATCCACATTGTGGAGTTCAACTCAGTACATCTCGAACTACACTGTACTGAAAAATATCTTGATTAGGGAAACTGTGTTGAGATTTCACAAATTATAATGATTTCTGATTGCTCACAGCACCATCCTTCAGTTGCAAGGACTCGACACTCAAAGAAGTTTTGTGCTAACAAAAACCGTATCGATCTCACGGTTTATACTTCACCTACATAACAGTAATTTCCATTTATTAACTGAACCTTTCAAGTTACATTAACCAGAGTAGGCACAAACTGAAGCAATATCAACTCTTCATCACCTGAAGACGCCATCTTGGTTGGTGTTCGAGAAAAATGCTTGTTTTGTACCACACATGTGGTAAAAAACAAGCAGGTGTGGTAAAAATGAAATTAGATGAATCAATAAATATTTTTTGGCAAAAATTGAAATTTATCAAATTTTTTCAACAGACCTCGTACATCACCGATTTTGTAATGAATCACACATAAAAATAATCTTTCTATTTCCTTATTATTCGCGTTTTTATCCACTAATAAAACCAGTCCACCTCTTCGATAACGAATCAACCTAAGGTCGGTCTAAATTGACTCGTTCTTTGCTTACTTGGCACATGCCAGTTGATTATAAATCCGATCGGTCACAGTCTATTTTAGGATTTCATCATCTCAGCTAAAAATGCTTGATAAATGAGGTCTCCTTGAACAAGACGCCACACCGTATAGATTATAAAATCTATGAAAGTTTCAGAAATTTTAAAGCAGTCAAAGAATGCAATTTATTGTAAGAGTTTTAATAAGATGAATGAAAACACTTTTTTGTCCAAATTCCACTACGTTTATTTATTCTCACGACCAGGTAAGATTCTGTTCAATGCAAAACCCAAACGAGAATGAAAAACACAGGTATATATAGAATAGAATGTGGTGAATAACCTGCAGTTTATACAGGCCAAACCGGTAGAAATTTTGACGTAAGGCTTCGTGAACACGTCTGTTTCCACAAAAAATTTACAATGTATGAACATCTTCAAGAAACAAAATACAAGGAGTAAATATTTTCTCATATTACTACACATATGTAATAAAAAGAAGAAAATGAATTCGTTGGAAGCCATGAAAATTAATTAATCAATAAAAAACTCGAAATATATACCCCTAAATGTGCAATTCGATTCATGTAGGTCTCCATTCTTGAATTTATGATTTTGGCAACCACCGCGGTTGCCAAAATCATAAATCTATAATTTCATAGTTGGTACCTCAGACTACCAGTAACCCCATATAATTCGGGTGCACACACCAAAAAGTTAGTTATTTTTACTTGATAATGGGCTAAACCTCAAACCCGGTCGTCAGAATAAATAAATGTTGTGGAAATTAGACAAAAAAGTGTTTTCATTCATCTTATTAAAGTGATAATGAATTTCCACAAAAGTCATCAATAACACATACAGCACAGTATCCATCTGGAAAAAGAAGTTGGCAATCATATCATACACATGAGTTTATCAATAATCAACGTTTATGCAAAAAATTGAAAGTTATTATAACTATTTCTGGATGATTTGGATACAAAATTTGTTTCTTATTATCTTTTCT
>WOGR01008619.1:0-11748 GCA_015342045.1 Leptinotarsa lineolata | reverse complement strand
ACACTGTTTCTAAGATTAACTAGAGGAGGTGTCATAATATACTTAGTTGCTTGTTTCTTTTTATCACCCCTTTGGTGTACCTTCTTATTCGGGAATGAGATCAAGAAATAGTGTAACATGACATCTGCAAAGGCTCGTTAGGCTAGGTTGGGACAAGACTGAATATAGATATCATTCCAGTTTTCATTCCGTAAATGATTTTTGAAAATATTGATGTTCTCATGTGAAAAGTTGCGCTTATAATAAAATGGTTTGAATGCCACGTTTACTTTCAGCTCATCGAAGAGCAGGTCAAGAAATTGCCGGTAGTGGTCTGAGGGATGAATATTCACTACTGCTACACTATAGGGATTTACAGTCTTAATTGGGAAATTATCAATACATGGTGCTGAGTTGCCTTTACCTCTCGTCGGAATTTTCAGTGTGACATTAACATCAAAACACGATAATAAGGCTTCGAGTAATACACAATACGTTGTGTGAGAAATGAAGTTATTGTTGAAGTCGCTTCCAATAATCACTGTCATTTTTAGTGAACATATTTCACTTAAGATATCACTTAGTAGTCCCAGAAAATCATAAAAATCTCCTTCAGGAGGCCGATAAATAACAACACAAATTATTTCATGTGCAACTATTTTCATAGCACAAATTTCCAAGATACCTTCTTTACATATCTAAATCATATCTCTCTACAACTCTTTGAAAATCATCAAGTTTATAGATTGCAACCCCACCATGAGTCTCTCTTTTCTGGAAAACACATTACAAAGGGTGAATCTACCTAATTCAAAGCTGTCAATCGATTCTTGCGACTGCCGATATAAACAATACCTGTCATTTTCAAAGATATTATTCAAACGTGGCGTTTTGTTGCTGATACATTGGAGATTATGGTGACAAAAGGTGATTTTGGACTTTTTAGCATCAGTTACAGATTAAGGTTTTTCTACAGGTTCACTGTTTGTTCCTGAGGATGATCTCTAAATAAGATGAAACTGGTTCTATGTCATTTAATTCTGTTATTTCTATTATCTTCAGAGCAATTTTTTTTGGTTTCTTGCTGTGAATTCCATATTTTTCTTCCAATTTCCATGAGTTCAAATTTGCTGCCTTTTTGTTTTCTGACAGTAAAAAATGTTATCGAGCATTTTCTATTTGATTGTCATCTGTCAATACTACTATTCTATCTAAAATATATAAATACAGAGTGAAAGATATGAAAGTACACTAAACTGAATCAGGATTTCTGACATATCAAAATTGTTGTTGGAAAAATAACTATGCTATCACATAATAACTATGCTATCGCATCTTGAGATATCGAGTTAAAGTTATATTTTCAAAGAGAAAATTTTGAATTCAGTGAGATTATCTATCAACTTTATTTGGAGGGAGAATAATGTGTAGTTTCGGGCAATAATAAAAGAGGACCCTTTGAGTGTGACTTTTTTTGAAAACAGGTATCCTAATCGAAAGATTCCTCACAGATCTTATTTCAGTTCTTGGCTCTGTATACACAAACTTATTGATAAACATCCGTATTAGGTAATAGTGAGTACATAGACACCGAACATTCAAAAGTTTCCAATCTTTATAAAAACCTCTCACAATTACACTTATTTTGGAGAATTATTGAACATGAGTCATATTCGTTATATAAAAAAAATAATTACATTTTTTCAACACACTGTACAAATAACGGGAGAAAAAATTTTATATTTCACATGGCAGAGAATCAGATTTAGCGCTTTGGTTAGTTTCATTGCCTAGGCGAACCGCGGCAGTAAAATAAAACGGTGAACAAATAACTAGTTATCACGAAAACATTATAAAAAAAATTGTTGTCGTTTTTTATCATTTAGTTGTCATCCCAATTAGAATCAACAAGACTATTTGTCTCGGCAGCTCAAACTTGAAAATGACTAAGATCATACTAGATGATACTCTGTTTTTAGCAAAATCGGCGAAATATGAGAAAAGATTTCTCATTTGAAGATCACCATCATACTGTATAACAAATCAAGATTACCTTCTTTATAATTACTGCAGTAAGTAGAACTATCATCAAATCCAATACCAAAGTGAGAATTGATATCAGATGGCAATATATTACTATTAAGGAAGAAACAAAATACAGCTTTAATGCTTCGAAAAATTCATGTTTATTGCACAGGAATATACATACATGGTCACATCACATAATATTCCATATCACTATTGCTCTTTCATTCTTCTTTGAAATAAATTTTAACTTCCTCGAAACGGAAGTTAGGGATTTCTTTCCAGAGTTTATCAAATTTGATGAACCTGTCTAAAGGATAGTCCTCAGAGTAATTATTGATCAAATTAGCTTCAACGTCATTGCTTCTGTGGAAGTGTCCCTTTGAATATGGATAAATTGCGAAAAAGAGTCGGTATGATGTTCCACCCACGCTGCCTTTGGGTAAACGCAATCTGCAAAATGATTATATAGTATATAGATATAAATATTATATACGAGGGATACTCGAAATCGAAGCGAGTTATGTACTCTAGTTAGGTTAGGTTAGGTCAGAAGTAAGTGGGTCTATTCGACCCGCCATCGCAACCCAAAAGGGTTTATTGTGGCTTACACCTATTCAAACCCAACCAAATAAAACCAGCTTCTAGATGAACTCAGAAACTCTGAAAACCTGATTCGGTCTACGGCGGGGCAGGCACATCATATTCCAGACAGAGGCGACACACACTGTCTTCTGACAGTCCGAGTCTCTGCAGTGACCTGTGAGGAAGCCTGTTAGACATCGTAGTTCATCCCTACTAAAGTCCAACAACTTTTTGGTTTCAAGCTTCGAAGGATGAATGAACGCCTTAGAGTGAAACAATCCTGGAAGATTATTCCAGAAGTCTTTAAAACTTCTTGCCATCCAAGTGTTCAACGTTTGTTTGGCAAATCCTAAAGTACCAATGACAGGTTCTGGTCCGATGAAGCTATTTGCAGCACCCTCCTTTGCAAGGGAGTCATCAGACTCGTTGCCTTTCAGGCCAGTGTGGTCAGGGATCCAGATCAGAGATAATTTGGTAAATCTTCCTATTGAGGAGAGTCGTTTTTGGCAATTTGCTACTATTTAGACGTTGCCCGGTAGGAGCCAAGAGCTTCCAACGCCGTTTGACTGTCCGAGAAAATTTTAATTGACTTGTGTGTGAGTTTGGATTCTACCAATCTCTCCGCACACAATTCTGTAAAAAAAACTAGTTGTCCTCGTTGAAAAATGAAAATGTTCATTGTAAAAATCGTTCTCTGGTAATCATTTGGCAGTAATAAAAAACCGACAATGAAAGTTTTGTTCTGAGCTCAGATGTGGCCATAATCCCTTCATTCATTATGCCTCCGCATAATATAAACCATAAAATTAGTGATTAAATTATCATATTTTCAAATTTTACTCATGAATAAAATGAATAACTGGAAATTTTTCTAGTAAACCTAACTTTTTTCAAACGAATAACGTTTCGGGAAACGCCTCGAATGGTAATATGTATGTGTAAAAAAATATGTGTAATATGTATATATGTAACGTTTTCGATTTTGATAAATCTGAGTATATAAAAAAATGTTCCAATCAATAATGATAAAATCACCAATAGGGGGGGGGCAATCAATTCATATCAGCCTTCATATTTATAATGATTCAATATTGACTATATTTCCAAAGTTTCGTTGCAGGGAAAGATGCAGTTTCGTAATGACACAAGTCAATAAAAATTTTCTCGGACAGTCAAACGACGTTGGAAGCTCTTGGCTCCTACCGAGCAACGTCTAAATTAGTAGCAAATTGCCTAAAACGACTCTCCTCAATAGATAGATTTAGCAAATTATCTCTGATCTGGATCCCTGGCCACACTGGCCTGAATCCCATACGCACAGACTTGCTCTTTTGTAAGTTCGTAACATGGGTGGTTTCGGTAGTGTAGAGGTTAGCACATCCGCCTTTCAAGCGGAAGACCGGGGTTCGATTCCCTGTCGAGCCACCGTACTGGCCAATCGCACGTTAAAAGGTAAGGTCTCGTTAATCCATTGCTCGCACAAGTTTAGACTAATGAAGGTTGACGTTCGTCAGCTGGTTAACGGAACGAACAATTTTAGAACAATTCATTAATAATTGAATAATAATCTCATTTTCAATATATTCATGTCGAATTGTATTACTCCAATCAGTAACAAATGAATATCAATATCATTATCGTTTTCCCTATTGGAGACCCTTTCCGTCAGAGGCATAAAGTGTGAGATAATCCATATAAAACAAATGGGTAACCCTATTCATCCGCTTGCCATCTGTGCCACAGTTGTTCCTGCAGTTATTATTTTAATTAGTATTATTTTTTAGCGAAGGGTAAGCTGGCCGGGCCCTGTCTCTGAAACTCCAACACAGTCGGAAGGGCGCGCCATCATCAACCATTGACCTCATCAAACACCATCTGGTAAGTGGTCATTGAGTTCGAGAATTATGTGACCTGATTAAATGCAATGTGCCGAAAAGGACAGTCTTCTGCATTTGCTCGTCCAAGATGTCTAGGGCAAACTGGCATGATCTTTAAGTAGAGAGGGCATTATTCCACCAAAAACTCTAATAATCGGAACAACCATCTTAACAGCATGGTCTGGATAGAATCTGGATAGAATCTCACTAAGAACTTGAAACTGTACGAAGAGTATTGTCTTGCTGTGATGGTCGAGAAGAACCACATCAAGCTTATCAGCTTGTATGAGCTTGGGGATTGGAATTGTTCCAATATATTTGACGTTTCTCATTTCCCAGAACGGATTCAAAATCCATCAGGGTGGAGAGCAACACCGGATTTTCGTTAATACCATAAAAGTGCCGGTAATAATGGTAATAAAGCACTCTTAGAGCCGCGTTATGTCGATAGAAATAGGCTGAGACTGTATATGCTGGACATACTGGCAGCAACTGCATCAACAGCTACTCGGGCAGTTGCTCCATAGAGAAATTTTACAATTCATGTTCTCTCATAGTCCCGGACAATGCAGAGAGGGGGATTTGAACTCCTGACGACTTTACAGGCCCAGTACCATTCTGTCTTATGAACACTCCAAACTCAAAAGTCTACAGCCTTTCTAATGTCGGGTGGAGTACAATCGTAAAACGGACGGTTTTGGATGCAAATTCCTGTGAAGGTGCATCATTTTTCGGGTCTTTACATCGAGTTCATACAGCTTCTCTCGAGTCCACTTCATTACTCCAGACGAGTAGAGTGAGATTGGAACGGCAAGTATATTTGTTGCAGCAACTTTGTTCTTTCTCGACAGTTCCGATGACCAGATCTGTCAGAGTTTGTACTGATACTTGCCGCGGAGAGAGTTTTTCACTGCTATTACCTCTTGTGACTGGCGTTGTTCCACCCCGAGGTAAGTATACGTCTCTCCGGCATCCAAATGTTGTAGGATGCTTCCATCTACGAACTGCACAGCCTCGTACTCTTTCACCACCCTCAAGGACTGCTGGATATCCTTTTCTCTAGAGGCATACATTTCAAAATCATTCATATAAAACAAATGGATGACCTTATGCCTCCGGTTTCCGGGGGTGTCACAGTTATACCCCTTCTGAAAGTGACCCACCCTGTTTGAACTCTAACCTGACTAGATGTTATGGTGAAGCGAGTTCGCCAGAGTGGTATCAGTTGTTCACTGCATCTCACTGATTTTCGAGTGCCGCAAGGCATCTAAGTAGATGCAAGATGTTCTATCAAATACCTTGTGGTAATCGTTTCCAGCCATTGAGAAGTTACGCTTATACTGTATCGATTCCTGCGTTACACATTCATCGATGAGCAGGTTTTCTTTACTTCCAGCGACTCCTCTACTCATATATCCGTTCGAACACTCGGTCAACTGCGGTGAGTATTCTTGTGTATAAGGTGCTTGTAGACAACTTATAATACGAATTTGAGCATGTTTTCGGTCTGTAATTCTCAATTCTATTATAATTATTATTGTTATTATTATCATCATCATTGTTCGAGATCAAACCACCCAGATATTGTCCGATTTTTCCGAAAATTATTTTGATTTCACATCTGAATCAATTATTTTCCCAGTTAACATTATAAGAAATTGATCATAATCAAATATCACATATCTGCTTTTATAAAACTCTAAAATACTAAATGGTTTCAGTCTAATTCTCATGGAGAAAATTGTTAGTTATCACACAATACTTGCCTTTGCGGGAATCCATACGAATTTTGCCTCAAATCGATATTAAAGTCGCGTTCGCCTCTCAGAGCTGCCTCAACATTTTCGTATATCTCGGTGAAAGACACTTTATCGGGAGCATAGAATCCGTTGTCCGACGATTTTCTAGTGATAAGATTGTCTCCACGTTGGAGATCGATATTGAAATGGTCCAAAAGTACGAAGTTAAGACGGCCTTGGCAAAGTCCAATAGAACGTCCCTTACTGTCATATTTTGGCCCCAACAACACCTTAACGCTGGCTTTCTGCGGCTTGTCCGATTTGACGTTGAGTTTGATCTCAAATGGAGCATGGTTGAGACGATTTTGTTTAACTCGCACAAGGAAGTCGCCATAGGGTTCGTTAGGTTTGTAGAAGACAGAGTTGATCAAATCGGAGTAGAAGGGTTCGTTGAAGGTTGTGAGAGGATCAACTTTAGCCTTGGTGATCTGCACTCCTGGGAAGAGTAAATCGTTCTCAGTGTAAGGTGGAATGCGAGCTAGATATCTCTGGAATGGTACTATCACGAGTTTTTTGATGAGTTGGTAGAAAACTGGATCTCGCAGTGTGGTTTCGTAGTGTTCCAGTACGGATGGAACAAGTTCGTTTTGATCAAAGGATTGGATGGAATAGCCAAGAAGGTAGCGAGCGAAGAACCATATTGGACCATAATAACGTGAGTTTGGAGAATCACGATTGGTTTCAATGAGGTTGCCAAGGACATTTAGAAATTCACCGGATTTCACTTTCACAAACTTGCTTTCTGCTTCCTAAAAATGAGAGAAGAAAATGTTTTTATCGATTGAGGGTGTGATAAATGTTGGATGAGAATATTTAACACAGTTTATCAAAAAACTGTTATTGATTGAAACCTTCTCTTAAACTAATTACTCATAGAAATCCAAATTTTCTCATTTTATGTTATCAGTTCTTGTATAACATCAAATTATCTTTCCACTTGGATCATTTCCTTTGTCATTTCTATTTATTTTAATGATTCACTCGATTTAATGATTTGAATTGAAGACCCAGAAGAAATATATTTCAAACAAAATACATTATCTCAGAAAAGTGAGAAGGATATGAAATGACTGCAAGGTTTCATACTCAGTTAGGAATTTGAAGCTGTATCTATTTATTTCATACCACATTTTATTTTCTATGGTATGAAAAACGATCAGATCGATCGTAGGATGACAAGATACTATCTGTTTGATCTTACAATTCCCTTATCGAAGATGAACAACTGCTTCCTTTCTCCGCTAGTCACTTGGGACTCGATAGAGCAAGGATTTTTAGTTACAAAACTAACGAGAACTCAAGTTGTATTGAGTGATTCAACGAATAAATTCAGTATTTTCGTGTTTTTTTGCTTGATTCTGATATTTTCGAAGTTATTCATTGCTATTCTTTCAAATATTTCATTTTGTTGTCTCCACCCCAGGCAAAAAATATGTCATCCAAATTTTTCGAGTATTCTAGTAACAACTTGAATATTTGATAATACTCTTTACATATAGTCAGTGGGCATACTTTAAGAGTGGCTATAAATCAAATCATAGAAAAGAACGTTTCCTTCAGACCTGTCTCAAACTCCCTACACTGTAGGTTAATGGACTGATACCTGTCAGAAAACCACTACTCCTCCGGCTAATACCACGAAGGGCGTTGGATTATATCCGACAAGTGTCAGTGCAGGAATCTTCACTGAAGTATTTCCTTCATATGCTGTTGGCGATACAACTACCGGAATCGATTTTCAGTTATTGAACGGGCACAATTGCAGGCCGGTTTCGGGCTATTTGGCCTCTCGTCAGTGCAAGGTAGTGGCCATCATCAACATTGAGTCGATGATATTCCATAATTAAAATTCAAATTCCTTGCAGCATATCATTCCTCAAACTAAGCTGAAGCGAACAACAAACAACATGTTTGTCACTGCTCCACCTAGTGATCGAGGTACTAATCAACCGCCTATCCGAAATTCGTCCAATTTCTCGTATAAGGAAAAAAACTCTTCACATATAGTCAGTGGAGATACTTGAAGACTGGCTATAAATCAAATCATATGAAAGAACAATTTGTTTAAGCCAGTCTCAAACTCAAACCAAACCAAAATCTCTTTATTTCCTGTTATGTTATAAAAACTAGTGAAATCTGTTTACATATATACAGTATCATTCTCTCACACGCGGAAGTCAGGGAAGGAAAGGAAGGAATATATGCATAAAAAAAGAGGGGGGAAGTGGTAGAAGGATGCGTGTACTGTTGAGCCCAGGATAAGTTTTAGGTATATTGCTATAAGTTTTGAGTGTATTTTATCGAATTTCGGTAGCCACATGATTTTAATTTATCCTAATTGTTGCAATAAACTTGAAAGCATTTTGAATAGAGAATGAAGAGACCTTTCAAACGATATATCACAAACCTATACTTCCTATTTAAAAAATTGGGAGTTTTACCTGCTATTCGACGGGGGTTGAAGATGTCAAATTATAATTTACATTTGACGTGTTTCGGGATTTTTTTAAATAAGTGCAGTAACCGAAATAATGAATTTATTCCATTTGGCTTTTACACATTGTATACAAACGCATTTCCTTCATTTGTAAAAGAAAACTCAAATGTTCTAGCATAAAATGTTCAACAAACTGTTCGTGGTCCGATTCAAACTATTCTCGACTTTGAAATTTCAAATACAGAGCTGCATCGAGAATATGCACTCAATATTGAGAAATGTTATATTCTGCAATATACTTTACAGTTTCGACAATTTTATGATCATCCGTTTTTATTAAATCTCTGATAGTCGCTGAAATAAAATCAGAACTAACGTCTGTCTATGCATTGAAGACAATTGTTATCAAGCAAAACCTAGACATTTCACAATCATTTTGATAAATCAAGCACCAAGTAGTGATAATGTGTCGAAATGTGTCGATATCTCAACCCTTTATTCAAAGTGAGATTTTCCAAAAATAACTAAAATAAAAGATAGCAACAAAAGTGTATCATAATTCATATTTTTCATTACTGGTTGACTCGTGTAAAAGGTCATAGTATTTGCTAAACACTGCGAGAATTGAAATTGGTTTGTGGCATAAAAGTTCAAGTTTTTCTTAGGCTGAATTCACACACAACGGACGTCGGTCGGAGACGTGGCGCGGACATGGCACAGACTTTTGTCTCTTCCGCGTCTTTCCTCTGTAAAGAAATGGTCCAATTCACATACAAGTGACCTGGCACCACGCCGCTTCCACGTCGCTTTTATGTGAGTTAGACCCTTTGTTAACATAAAAAAGACGCGAACGAGACAATAGTCTGCGCCATGTCCGCACCATGTGTGAATCGGGTCTTAAACTTCTGTAGTTTGTGCGATGTCATGAAATCTCACTGGGAATATCAGAGTCTCGGAAACTTTGACACACTCGGGAAAGCGTGCCAGCATTAATAACTACTGACCACTCCCCACACCATGAGGTAAGTGATCTTTAGGTCCGAGAATCCTGTGCCCTAAGCAGACGCAATGAGCCAAGAATGACAGCCTCCAGCATTTGTTAGGCCAAGATTTCTGCCTTCGTGCAACAAGACGACATGATCTTGAGATTTGAGAGTAGAGGGGACATCATTAACCGTTGCGATAAGGTGAGATCTCTTTTTTTACGTTATATAATTTATATTTCATTCATTTTTTCATATTTTATATAGTACTTCAAAGTACTGAATTTTTATATGTTCTGAGACAAATAAGACAAGTATACTTACACTCCATGTTGCGCCACTCTCGATAGCATCAGCAATTCGTCTCTCGAAGTCATTCACTAAACTGTAGCTGAATCCAGCGAAGCTTTGAGTCCATCTAGACTGTCCGTAGTTGTAGAAGTATTCATGCAATTTGGCAAATTTGGGTCTGCTAGGGAAGGGGACTCCGTTGGGATATTCCAGATTCGAGGTGTAAGGAGTTGTTACCGGCAAGTCCCAGTTGAAGTATTCGTTATCATCAAGTCCCAGTGGGATACGTTCCAATTGATAACGGGCCCAAATGTACTGGTAGAACATGTAGAAAAGACGACCTCTGAATTGTGAGTAGTTCCATCCGAACTCTGTACCGTTCATCCAGAACGGCAAGTGGTTGTGGAAGTCGCGGAAGAAGGCATTCACTCCGATATCTTCCAGGAAATATGCCAGAGAAGATTGTTCGTCATCCAAGTTCAGATAGCTACTGGAATAATCCGAGTCGATTGTGTATCCATTGTATTTCTTTTCTTGATTGTTCTTGCTGGTATCGTGAATTTGTTTGTAGTACTTCGCTTTGTTGAGTATATCGGCACTGAAGAACAGATGAGGAGTTATTTCATAGAGTGGTGGGAGCATGATTTCTTTGGTATCGGAACGGTGAACCACAGCTATATAGAGAGAATAGGCAAATAGTCCCTGGTTGACATTTTGACGGGCCCATGCGCCAGTTTTGTAAAAGACTTCGTAGTCTCTGGCGAAGAAGAGCAATCTGCTCAAAGCCACAGCTTGCTGTAAATGTTTTACGTCGAAAATAGTGAAAGTGGCTCCTCTATCTAAAGGACCGTATCTATAATACTCGTAGAAGTCTTCAACTGCTCTTGAATTCTGCAACACGCAATTCAAAGAATTAGCTGAATCTACATTTTGATCTAGTGATTTACAAATGCAACAAAACTTCATACACAAGTTCTGTTGAAGGCTTGTTTCCACCCTTTCCGAGCCATCTAAGTAATTCAAATTCGTATCAGCAAAGTAGGCTGAGTATATCCATATTTGCTCTCATTTACATCTTGTAGAGATGAATTAATAAGGTTCGATTTTAGTGAATATAGGAAGATACTAACCCAGATTCATCAACTCTACATAGTTAATTAAACATATAACTTTGCTAATGATATCAACGGTATGTTCTACTCATTTCTAACTGGATAGATTTTCATAAAGAATAATTTTGAAGTATGTACTGTCAATGGTGAGAGGCACTTTAGAGAGCGTTAGACTCAATCTAGTTGAAAGTGTAATATCTTTCGAGGCGAAGCTAATCGAGTTAGTTCATTTTGAGTATTGACGAATGAAGACACACCATTACAAAAACTTCAAGTCTCAGCTATAAAATTCAGTTTGTACACTACCCCTTTGAGTCAAAAATTGATATTTTCAACCTAATCATTCACACTCATCGATGGGAGCCATCCACCATTGGCTTCGAAACCAATCTGCCAGTATTCGAAGAAATAAATGAGGTCATTTTCGAATAGATCTCGTTTTAGAATCCCCATTTCTGAACTTCAAATGTTATTTCACATTCTGTTGTGGATCACCACGAACGTTTCCATTTGTTTCTTTTCACATGATCAGGTTGTCATCACCGTCTGCTTTCCAGAAAAAAATTGCTCTGTTCTTTGAAGGAAGCCACCATGTTTCGTAACGTTTTACTAGAGATGTTTTGAATAGTTCCATAACTCCTCGTTTGGTTCCTATTTTAT
>WOGR01008618.1:0-11748 GCA_015342045.1 Leptinotarsa lineolata | reverse complement strand
GGGTTTGGATGCTTGGGGGCCAAGGGGGGGGGGGGGGGGAGTGATTGTGCACTCTCGAAGTTCTGTGGCATCCTGGACTAAACTATCGGCCTTCTCATTACCCTCTATTCCGTTATGTGAGGAAGCCCAAAAAAATTTAAGCTTCCTCAACTAGGTACAAGGTCTGCCGCTCTTCCGTAAATCCAGAAATCCCCGCTTGAGCTCCCCTACTATAAGTGAATGATATGATATGAAGTATCACTGGTTGACAAAATGCGATCAAACTTTGACATTTGTCACTGCTAAAAAGTTAGATTCAGAAGTAATACTTCACAGCCAGTCAAGAATGGAAGAAAATAGTTCATGACTCATTATTAATTGAATTGTTCGGTATGAAATCGTTGCGTTACAAATACTAAAATTCGAACAGCAGTAAATAACTGTTTCTCTTTCATTTATCATCCTTGCACAATCGGAGTTATCCTGAAAACATTTGGGGAGATTTTGCTCATATATTTTCTGATACTACCTCACAAATCAACATTTTTTATTTGATTATTTTCCGCTGGTGTCCACATTCACTTCTTCAATACATTTTAAATTACATTGTATTCTTGATTCTTGTCTCTCTAATGCATTTTAATTTCACTTTTAATTTATGAATTGGTCGTTCTTGAGTATGTATGATGATGATTTCCTGGTGCGATATATTTTAGTCTAGAAGTTATTAACAGGACAAATAATTTACATTGAGTCGTTTCTCTGATCCTTTTCAATTCACATTCACAAACGATAATAAAGATAATGAGGAAGGGAGTAGATGAATATTTTTATAGGACACGACATATTTACGAAAATGTTGATTAAAAATCTATATATGTTCATGGAATAGATCTTGATGAGATGGCGTCGCAGAAAATTCATACTAATGAGTTGGCAACAGCAGTTACTATAAACAAAAAACTGGTGAACGATATTTCTGTTATGCACAAGTTATGAACAAATATTCATCAGGTTTCCATGTCTCCTTTTACACTTAAAACATCAAAACGAAATCCCTCGATTTTTTTACGTATTATTTTCAAGGATGTTTTGGTGGAGTGATGTTCATTTAAGTCTAATTGAACTTTTTTTCATAATCATTGAACGAATGTTCAAATTCATATTGATATCCTACCTTGACATTTTGTATAATCAAAAATCAGAAAACACCAAAGAACCAGCACTATCACATTGTCCATATTGATTTTCTTGAAACTGAAAGGTGAACTTATAAATCTATTGATAAATGCATTCATAACTGATTGTGAGTATCCGGAATCAGTTCTGTTTTTCTCCCTACATTGCAATACTTGAGATTGACCTTCAGCAAGCAGAACAACTTATATGGATTTATCGTTTGAAAAAAAGTTCAATTGCCGATAGTCATTTACATATTAAGGTGATCATGAGGTGGAAAATTGTTGCTTGTTATGGGGTCACTGTCATCATTATAGACATAGTGTTGCCAACTGATTACAAGTTCTTTGTCAAACACGTAATTGTCAGTGATAACAAAAGTCAGGCACTTTGGCGAAGTATTTTGCAACGCAAATCTCATTTAATAATTATGTAATGTACAGGGGTCTGATGATATTGATCCTTTCTGTGTGGAAATAAAACAATATCAAAAGGGAAGAAACCGCTAACGGTTCACTGAATATAAAACATATTAACAGCGTGAAGGCTCGTTACGTTACAGCAACTTCTTCTTCTTCTTTCTCTTCTATTTGTATGGTCTTTGCTTCCTTAGTCAGGCGCATTTGATCAGTGCGCCTCCTATTAGGTTACATAATAGGAACTTCGTCGAGAGGTACAGTTTAACTTCAATTCTGCTGACTTTTTTGTCAAAGTTTTCATGTGTGCAATTATTTAACAATTATGAATGCACTGTCACGTTACTTGATGAAAATTAATACCACTATTTATGATAATAATCAAGCAATTTTCACAAATATTTTCATTATTCTAGACGCTAATACCGTAACTTCATTGGTAGTAATAGTACACGCACTAGTCTACAATTTTTATATACAATAGTGGTAGGTAGTTACTTCACTTAATTAGTTGGTAATTGATGAGATAACAGATCTCATCTGTCAGAGTAATCTCGGCTCTTGGACACTAGGTAAATTTCGAATATGACTAATGGTGAGTGGTTAACCTCTTGTTGGTCGTTCAAGAATTTTTGCCTTTATCGATTTCCAGAGACTCTAGCAGGCCCAATGTATATCCTTTATTTTTTGTATGGACTATGTCGTGGTTAATGTTGAAGAAATTTTGGAGAACAATCACGATTTCAACATCAACTACTACATACTCCATACAGAAAATAAAGGACATGAATTAAACATGCTAGAGTCTCTGGATATCAATGAAGACAAACATTTAAATTCTTTATTGAACAAGCAACAAGACGTTAACCACTCATAATTTTTAAAACTTTTTTATAATGCCTACTATTATAGTCCGTTCAATTTAGACATTCGAAGCTACATAAATCTACAACAAGTTAAAAATCAGTGTAATCGTTGAACATTCAATCATAAATGGAATTTGAAAGTTTCCCATCTTTCCCCTGTATGGAAAAAAATTATTGAAGGTCAAAAGTCAAAAAAAATGAGTTTTCCGCGATTTTCAGCAAAACGGTGAGTTCAATCATAAAA
This sequence comes from Leptinotarsa lineolata, assembly GCA_015342045.1. Lineage (NCBI taxonomy): Eukaryota > Metazoa > Arthropoda > Insecta > Coleoptera > Chrysomelidae > Leptinotarsa > Leptinotarsa lineolata. The sequence continues at coordinate 9,064 of WOGR01008618.1, read as the reverse complement.
ATACTTCGATAAAAATTGTAGACCATAAAATTATCTGGAAAAAATTTGAATATACTTTTTTTTTCTACGAGCCACCGTTTCTAAGATATAACGATTCAAAAATTTGTAAAAGTTGTAATCGTCATAATATGCACACGTTTCCACGCCACCTGGGGAAACCACGTTAAAAACCTATTCCACAAGCCAGTTGTGATCTTGTTTAATTTGAAACTATTGCAAAATAACGAAAATTAGCAAAGACTGGAAAAGATAAAAACGATGTAAATTGAAATAAAAGTTTATTGATCTGATTCGTAGCCTTCAAATTCTTCTTTTTGTTCTTCTTCTTCATCTTCTTTCTGGGTGCAAGTAAATTGCATCAGAAGTGATGTATCGCATGTCACCTCGTTGGAATCAAACGAATCCTCCACTGTTGGTGATTCAACATTAGAGCATGACCGGCCTCGACAATTTGAACATGCCAGAGAACAAAACAGTTCAACTTTTTTACAACCACATTTAGCACTGCATCCCTTTTTGCAGTTGAAAAAAATTGTGTTCAGCAGTTTTTCCGGCGCAGGTGGAAGTAAATTTTGAACTGGTTCTAATGTATTGTTGACCAACTTCCAACCTCAGTCTGTAGGGTCTAGCTGATAACCAAGCCACATTTGAACTTGATAATTTACCCGAAAAAGATGTTGATGAGCAGCAACTGAGGTTGGAGAAAGACAAGCTAATTGAACTTGTTTTTCACGTTTAGTATTTTTAACGAAACATGCATATCTATACTTATCTAAACAGGTAGTTTTTTAAGGAGTTCCGTACATAGAAAGAAGAAAGCGAATTCCGTTGGTGAGAACTGAATTACTGTTTTTAAAAACTTCAGCACATTGAACTAGATCTTGTTTATCAAACATTTAGAAAACTCTTATTTTACCCCTCCTGTAAAATGCGGATGTCATATCACAGCCAGTTATTGCGTGTAAAAATAGTACATTATTTTGACACTGCAAATGTAGATAAGCTTTGTGAGGAATACATTTCCGATTTATATTGAGCTTTTCCTGGTTTTAAGAAGAAAATAGTTTTCTCAGTTAGAGCTCGAGCAGTGAGTAATACGAGTAAGTCTTTACATCTTCACCAACAAGACCTAGCCACGCACACAGTTGAAGAGGAGACACATGTTTGCTCATGGTCATAATAGCGTATAACTTAAGGAACTGATATTCTTATAGTTATAACTTATGTCTATTTTATATTTCAAGTGTAAGTTATAATGATCGAATGAAAAATATTTAAACATATATGACAACTCTGAAAATGTATGTACGAGGCGTACTCATGCATATTATGACGATTACAATTTTACAAATTTTTGAATCGTTATATCTCAGAAACAGTGGCTCGTAGAGGAAAATGTATTTGCCCATTTTTTATAGATAATTTTATGGATCAAAGTATTTTTATGATAAAATTTACCGTTTGGCTGAAAATCGCGAAAAAACAATTTTTTGGCCTTTCCATACAGAGGAAAGATGGGGAACTTTCAAATTTTATTTATAATTATATTTTCAACGATTTCACTAATTTTCAGCTTATTTGTAAATTTATGTAGCTTCACTTTTATTTTTGCTTCTATTTAACCGGACCATTGGCTCTTTGTACTGAGGTTGCAGAGGGTATTCTTTTGTCAGTATAGGAGAGGAAAATATATGGATAGATTAACGTATTCAATAAAAAACTTTCAAGTGGAAATCTCACATTAAAGTGTTTTTTCAATACGTTATAATGGATTTCCATCGGTGAGTTCTATCATATTTTATATGGATAGATGGATATTTCAGCTAACATTTGTCACAAAAAATAAACTCATCAACTGAGATCCTGAATGAAATTCAGAAAAATTATCATATAAAATGGAATGGTTCAATACTCGTGTTAACAAGATGCTGATTCGAGGAGAATGGCTATTAAATGTTTATTTGTCATCCCGAAAGCCATAAACAAGTTTAGTGCCCATTTCGCTTCATAAATACCGTTTCGGTATACGGAACATTAAGTCCGCAATTTGCGATAAGAAAATGTATACTTATTAGTTCATTCCGGGTGGTAGGATTGAGCAATTGAAGTTTCAAGACATTTAATGGAATTCGCCAAATTTTTACATCGATTCAATTCTAACATCCCAAACTATCCAATATGAACTACTTGTTGCTCAAATAATCACGATTAGGTGAGCCACAGTCCTATCGATCTCATTTTTGTTAGTTTCTACGAGCAACAAGTGCGCTTGCGCTTCACGGGGTTGTTTTCTTGTCTGTATAGTGGAAACCTGAGGGCAGTTTTACAGTACTTCGAAATAACGTGGTTCTGGTGTGGCTGAAAAGCCGTGTTTTTCTCGTGGGAGCATGTAAGTTTTTCAACTTGGAATGATAAACAAATAGTTCCTTTTTCGAATAAAATGTCATCTTAATTCATAAAATTTTTATTATTCTTCCTGTTACTGAAAAAAATATAGAATAATGGACCAGTGAATGAATCATAACTTCATTAATACAAAATTATTTTCTATTGATAATAGTTTTGATTCGATCCAAAACAGGTATATCGATATGAATTTTTATTATTCATACTGGTTGATATACGGAGGCAGATAAGGAAAACAAAATGTAATTAGATATACTCAACTGAAAACTATTTTTTAAACTTTTACTTTTACTGTGCAACAAAACATTTCACAGTTGTTTTATGAATGTTTTAATTTAGTTTTTTAAAAACTGTTTCTCTCTAAACAGGATCTCTCGTCAAATGTTTCAAAACCCAATCTTATCCAGTCATTATAGTTGAGTTGTCTCGATTGCAGGCGAAGGGTATAATGATCATCCAGTTCGCTTTATTTATGATCGGAGACACTGATAAAGTGGAAAATAACGAAAGAATCTTCGCCTTGACGCGGATTGGTGCGTGAGTAGGTATTTGCGTGAGTTCTTGGACTAGTTGTTCGTTTTCAGTTTTGATTTTTTACTGATAATGAGCCCCTTGAAAATCGAAAAGTTTTTTAATCTTTGTGTTACTTTTATTCAAATTAAGTCACCTTCAAAACTCAAAACGTTTTTATAATAAAACTAAAAATAATTGATAACAAAATAGACTCCTGATATTTTGTACGTAGAAGAAAGATTACTTGGAGATGATTAATTTATCTTGGAGCCTAAAATATGATAAAAGGTATACAGGGTGTTTCGAATTCGATCATCACCATTGGGATCTCGGAAACTATGAGAGATACGGATATGGTTAAACTAGGACAAAGTTGCGCATTTACCTGATTAACAATATGCCGTTGAGAAAGTTCTGAAATTCCGAATATATCCGGAGATATCCGGAAAAAACAGAAATTTCGAAAAATGGTTTTTATTTTTGTCTGACTTTATTTTTCAAAGGATTCGAAAATAAATAGCACTTCCACTTTGCCACTTTTTCCCTGCTACATAATGGTGTTTTCAGATTTGCTATCCTACGTTTCGTCTTCCGGCCACCATCATCAACTGTTAACTAATTTAGTGATCCAATAATTTTTCTGAAGAAAGGTTGGTTGGATAACAGGATCAATTTCTTCTTAAAAAAACAATTGTTTTCTTGCCGACGTTTCGAATTTAATTAAATTCTTTCTCAGTGCTCGAAAAGTAGTTTCTCCTTGTTGATATTACTATTTTTAAAAACACCAGTGATATTAAATACATTTGAAAGAAAATAAAAAACATTACAACAATTTCAAGACAAGACCAACACAAAACGACATGAAACAAGAGGGCGCTATATTGGATTCTTTTTGTTTTGAATAGAACCAGATTTTACCTTTTCAATGATGTATCATAAGGTTGTCATTCTTTTTCGAAAAATTGGAGATATGGAAAAAAATTAATTCTTATCATAATAGGCTTTTACTTTGATGTTTCTAAATTTGACTTTCAATTTGTTACACAATATGACATTTTTGTATTGTACAAGTCATTGAATTTTTGGCGAAAAATGGCTTTTACAAATGAATAAAAAAAGATATGATACAAATTTATTATAAATACGATAGAACGAGTGTTACGACATCGGAAATGTATTTGAACTTGTATCCCGAAAGACGACAACCACGTCGAACTATGTTCAATTTATCGTATCGAAATCTCAGCGAGTTTGGTTCGTTTGATAAGCCAACGAAAAAATACGGAGACAGAATCAACAATCAAAATTTGATAAATGAGGTGTATATGAGGTAAATTAGAGATTGTGTCCTTTTCAATGAAAATAATACTTTGAACAAATAACCATAATTAACTAAAATGTAAAGACAAAAAGTAAATCACAGTAAATGTTCGAAATGCTTGCCTTGTTCATGATAACAAACTGCGCCCTTCTTCGAATATTATTCACTGCCCTCCTCCTCAATCTTCCAAACTTCCTAACAATGCTGTGTTGAAGGTCCTCAATATTTTGATATTCCCTCTCACCATAAACTCTATTTTTCAGTGTACTCCTTAAGAATGTATCCATAACACTTAAGTCTGGAAACTTTGCTGGCCACCTTACTGGCCCATTATTCCCTATCCATTTATCACCAATCCTTTCAGTCAGCGCCATCATGTTGAAACCAGATGTTGTTATAGTTAGCCAAAGGTAGATCATCCAAATAGTCTTCGAAAAGCGATATTAAAAACTGATGATAGGTTTCTTCATTCAGAATTCTGTCAGATAAATGAGGACCCAAAATTCTATCTTTGTAAATTCCTGCCCACATGTTAGTACTAAATAGCACTTGTAGTCGAATTTCTTGGAACTGCCTGGGATTGTTTATGCTCCAAATGTTTTCGTTATTTCGGTTGAATATCCCAAAATTCGTAAAAGTGCTTTCTTGTCCAATATACATTTTCCAGGAAAAGAGGAAAATCAGGTCTTCTTAGCCAATTACAAAGCTCTAATCGCCTTTCGGGATCACCTGAATGCAATTTTTGAGATATGTGTATTTTGTAACATTTTAAACCGCTTTTTCCTGATGTCTTCAAGCACTTGTATGACAAATATTCATTTCGGAGGAAATTTGACGTGTAGATTTCCCCGGGTTCATGTTTATCTGCAAATTAATAGTTTTTATTGAAAAGGACACAACGTCTAACTTACCTCATACATACCTCATTTATCAAATTTTCCTTAGTATCCTGGTCCATTCTGTCTTCGTATTTTTTCCTCGGCTTTTCAAATGAACCAAACTCGATGAAATTTTGATCCAATAACTTGAACATTGTTCGATGTGGTTGTCGTCTTTTGAGATACAAGTTTAAATACATTTCCGATGTCCTAACACTGTTTCTATCGTATTTGTAATAAATTTGTATCATATCTCTTTTTTCTTCATTCGCGAAAGCCATTTTTCGCCAAAAATTCAACGACTTGTACAATAACAAACTGTCATTGAGTGTAACAAATTGAAAGTCAAATTTAGAAACATCAAAGTTAAAGCCTATTATAAGAATTAATTTTTTTCCATATCTCCAATTTTTCGAAAAAGAATGATAACTTATGATACATCATTGAAAAGGTAAAATCTGGTTCTTTTCAAAACAGAAAGAATCCAATCTAGCGCCTATAAAAAAAAATAAAGTTGATGATGGTGGCCGGAAGACGAATCATCGGATAGCAAATCTGAAAACACCATTATGTACCTGGGAAAAAGTTGCAATGTGGAAATGCAGTTTATTTCAGAATCCCTGGAAGAATAAAGCCAGAAAAAAATTAATACTATTTTCCGAAATTTCTGTTCAATTTGTGAAAATGATAGCGAACATGATATGATATGAAAGAGAAAACTTAAAGGACCCTGTATTGAATGTTGAGAGACACTCAAATCTACATTCTAGAAAGTATCAGCATTCGATTTCTGTCATAATACATATGACAGGTGAAATCAAAATGATTTTTCAGTTGTTAAGGTGACAATCAAAATATTATAAATATAATTATGGTCCATAATATTTTAATGTAACAGCAACAATATCAGTAACAATAATAGTTCGTTTTCTACAATGCAAGCACATACAGAAATTGTTCTTACACTTAACCCTAGAAATCCTGTAACAGTATAGACAGGCATATCGAGTTTGATTCGAACACGAGTGAATTTTTAAAACTAAACTATGAAAGTAATTTTTAGAAATCACCTGAAATTTGTAAAGACTTTCAATTTTCAAAATTGTAAGGAGGGAGATATAAGAACCACCGATATGACATTTAAAAGATATCTTAATAGTATAGAAATAGGCGCAGTTTCAATACCATTTGATAGATAGTCAACTCCCTTTGGACTTCTATTTATCATTCAAAACGTTCATTTCATTATATTCAGATACAGTACAGAAATATGAATAACTCATGAATACAATTCCTTTGTCATTAATCATCCGATGATAAATGTTCTGAAACACACCCTAAAATATTCAGGCAGCTTTCAAATTAAATTTAGTTTCTCGTTCGAAGCCGTTGATATAATTAAAATGAAGACAGTTTTTGACATACTGCTTTGACGATATTTCTTCAAATTTTCTCTAATGGAAGACTTATGATGTCATAAAGAAAGAGTAAGAGGAAATATCTCTTCAAAATATACGGAAGAGAGAAATATTTTTAAAAAATATCTAGGTTAAAGCTTTCAGTCTAGTCTATTCGCAAAACTCTAAATGCGTTTAAAACTATCTTAGAGTAAAAATTTTTCTCACTGTTCTACATTATTTGTTGTTCAACCAAATACTAGATCTCACTGTACAAATTATTGTTCAAGAAGATTTTTCTTTGGTATTTGCGGTCTAAAATACCAGTCTAGTACGAAATTTCAGTAATATGAAAAAATCACGTTCGAACAAGGCAAGACAGAATTTTCAACTTTGAATTGAAAAACGATGAGGACTTGACGGAACAGGTCTTCTAAGGTATCGCAATAGAAATTGTCAGTGATGATATTTCATTTTTGAAACTTTTCAAAATAATACTTAAGCTCATTTTATCATTTCCAAGGCTAATTCACATAATAGAACGAATAATTTAAACAAACATAATATAACTCTTCAATTGAATTATCACCAACTTCAAAATTTTAAGTATATTTCAGTGAGAAATGAAAAAATAAATTTCATCAAGTCAGATAATAACATTGGTAATTCGCTTTCTCTTGATTTTTATCGCAATCTTACTTCGGATTCCGTTTTTATCTTTCAGCCTTGGAACTGTGGAAAAATAATCGCATTCCTGCTTCAGATTTTGTCTTTATCTTTCAGCCTTGGGACTGAGGAAAATAATAATATTTCATTGGAAACATTTTATATTTTTGAGAGTTATTGAAAATATGATTCACTTTCCTAAATACAGCTAGAATTTTTGATGTTTCAACCACCTTAAATAATTGAAAGCTAAAACTATAACTTCTGCGTCGACACACCAGCACTGCGACATTATTTTCGAAGCACTATTCATCAACTAAATTGGCGTCATCAGGAGATAAACTATTCTGATATCAGTGACTAGGCTGGACTCAATTTAGTTTATCTCATGATGACTTCATCTTGCTAAATACTATCAGATTTCACGAAACGGCATCTCTGTAAAAAATAATAGATTTCATTGTTCCAGTTTTTTCGTTGGATGTTCCATAGTTTTTAATCATGTAGATTATTTTCTATCTAAATTAGCCGTAGGTAACATTTCACAAACGTGACAGCCTAGAAGTCACAGATCTGAAGGTCTATCAAGTTTTCACAATTGAAAAATGAGAAATAAAAAATGTCTATATTTTTTACCACTTTTATTCGTAACTGAAGTTACTGCAGTTTCGTCCTATAAGGAGATTTTCAACATACCGTTTTGAGAAATTTCTCAAAACGGTATGTCGAACACGAAAGGTCCTTCAGACTAGGTAAAAATGATTCGACGTTTTCGAACCATTCCTTGGAATGCTACCAGAAGTTTCCGAACCTAAACGATACGGAAATTTTGCACTAAGCATAAGAAATGCGGGTACAATCTGTTAAATGATCAAATCGATCTAGTTTACTCACCGGTTTTCAAATTAGCGTACCCACATGGTCGCAGGTAAAAATAATTCAGGTACCTCGGTTATTTACCTAAAGTGGTGTTATATAAGGTGTAATGTAATCATTCATTCGTAGTTCATTGCAAAAGTTTGAAAATGTCCTTATGGGACGAAACCGCAGTAACTTTAGTTATGAATAAAAGTTTTAAAAACATAGAAAATTTTTATTTCTCATTTTTCATGATAATCTCTTACCACGTAATAACGGCTACATCCATCAATTTATTTTCACAATTGCCAAAGAATCATAGAATATTTTTCAACGATTTTCAATTCAAAGTTGAAAAATATAACAACATTGCCCCAACGTTCGTTTCATTTTTACATTGCTTCAACATAATAGTACTCTATTATTTGAAAGTAAATAAGACTAGCATCCCAAAGTAAAGTGTTGAAAATTGAAAAATATGAATCAATGGAAAAATACTCTTTATACGAATCAAAGAACCATAATTCTCCATTCAAATCCTATCGCCATATGTTGATTCGTATTTTCTGCTTTTGTATTCTTAGATTTCAAATATTTATATTCCAATATCGGGGAAGATCTGTGAATCTACACGTGCAGTGATATTAGGATGAAATGGATGGAATTTCAAAAGTTATCGTATTCCCGAAGAGTGGGGACTTCAAGGGTTTCTTCAATTTGGTGTTCTAATTACTTCTCAGAGAAATTTAATCGAAATAAAGAAACCACTAGTAATTTCTATATCCTCGACAAATTTGTTTCTCAACTTTGCTTGTTTTTTCGAAAGATATGTTTGGCGAAAGTCAGGCGCTTTGATAAGCCGAGGTCTTCGATGTTATTAAAGAAGACCCCATGCATTGGCTTATCTTTGTGTTGTCGCAGCAGTGAAGTGATCTCTGCGACTTTAATATGGGCCTTTTGCTGAACGGGTTCCAACTCGGTGACAGAGTTGTGATCGCCTCGTTCAGTGTCGAAAACTAAACCGA
>WOGR01008617.1:0-11749 GCA_015342045.1 Leptinotarsa lineolata | reverse complement strand
TCAGAATTTTAAAGTATGGGATCTCCAAGTTATGCATGTTGGGAAATCCCAACCTTCTCCTGGTTCTTTCCCTTTTCTTATTACCTCTCCCTTTCTTTTCTCTCATTTTAATTTTTTTCATTCTCATTCATTTTTTTACTATTATTTTTTTCTATCTTCATGGCCCAAAATTTACCAATTTTTTTCCAAGTCGAAGAAGCAGGGGGAGGAAGGCTCACCCTATCCCGCCCATGGCGACGGCCCTTGTTGTAAACCTCACACTATTGGAGAGGATTTAATTTTACCGGCAATAAAAGAAGTAATAATTACTGTGCTCCATAAACCAGCGGCAGATATTATCCGAAAAATGCCTTCGAGCAATAGTTCCGTGCAAAGACGAATTAATGAGATGGCTGAAAACATTAAAGAGTCATTGTGCAATCATCTAAAGACTTCTAAATTCTCAATTCAGTTAGATGAGTCCACTTTACCAACCAATGAAGCATTGTTGTTTGTCATACGTGAGGTTTATTAAAAATAAGAAAAAACAACAAAAACTACTATTTACCAGAAATTTAGAGACGGATACCAAAGGCAAAACCATATATAATACACAGGAAAAATTTTGTGATGAGAAAAAAAATCCACTGAAGAATATTATATCAGCTGCTACGAATGGCGCTCCAGCTATGACAGGACGTCACAAAGGCTTCATAGTGTACTCAAAAAATGAAATTCCAAATGTGCTCGCTGTATATTGCGTCATTCATTGGCAACATTTGGTTTCAAAAAATTGATTGAGCGCCTCTCTCAATCACTACAATATATCATCAAAGCTCTCAATAAAATCCCAAACAGTTCTTTAAATGACATATTATTTAATTAGCTTTGTGTTGCTAATGATGAAGATTTCAACCGATTGCTATTTCACACAGAAGTGCGTTGGTTATCAAGAGGTAATTGTCTGACTCGATTTTACAATCTATTTGACTCTGTAACAGAGTTCTTGGAAAACAAAGACAAAGAATTGCACGACAACCTCATCACTTCAAAAAATGATATTGCGTACTTGACAGACCTGTATAATGATGATGATGTCAATCTACAACTTCAAGGTGACGACTCGAATTCAATTAAAACATATAATGTCATTGCTTTCAAAAATTTTCGATTTTCCCAACTAGAATCTTTTTCGAAGACTTTCAAGAAAAGCTTCAAGAAGTGGAAAAAATTTGAGGTTTTCAGTTCAAAATTTATTAGGTTTCTATGTAAATTTGAAACTTGTAAAAATTTGTTAATTAACTGAAGTATATCTAAATAAAATAATCAAGGTAGAAAATTTTTCCAATAGATTTTCGTTTATTCATTTGTCTAAAAGGTATATGATTTATTTTTGTTGATGATATTCAATAGATTGAAATAATTTGTATTGTTCAAAGGTCCATATCGGTCGGGAACGCGCATCGTCTGCTTTTAGTGCTATTTTCGCCTCTATATTAAAATAATAAATATTGGTAAATATGGAGTAAGGTTTTTTTAGTAAATTTTCTCCTCTCTAAGAATCTGTTTTCAAATTTTGGATATCTATAGTATTTTCCGAGATATTTACAAAAAAATAATCCCCTCTTTTTTCACTTAATTGTTCAAAACTTTTGCAATTTTTTCGAGTCCCTCTTGAAATTTTCCAAAAAGTTGCTAGAGGTCATTTTGAATCGAATGAGCCCTGGATCATTATTTTCGTTGTCCTTGGACAGAAGTTCCAAATAAAGGATCTTGTGACCCAGACTGAGTAGAAATTTCAAATGCGAATTTTTATCATAACCGTCTCTCGGTTAGATAAAGTTCTTGGAGCTTGAATTTGAGCTTTTTTTACATTGGCTTGTTGAAACCTTATGAAGTTCCTTCTCGATATCTACTGCATCCATTTCAAAAACTGAAAATCGTTGATAATGAAGATATGACTGAACAAACGAATATCATCGTGTGACCCTCTCTGTTAATATTTGTGTTCGGATTAATTTCAATTGTTTGTACTATTAGGAAACAGAGTAATGAAATCCGTCGATATCTCATGACCTAGATAATGAGATAATATATCGATGATACTTCAATTATTGATGCAGACATTTCAACTCATTAGATATTTTTGATCCTCCTCGATCATACTTGAACATCCGTCAATCATAACACTGATCCATGGAATTATATTGATTACCGACCATTCAATTCTAATCACGGAACAAGAACAAGAAACTGAAAACTTAGGGGTTCAATTCAAAACTATGATCATTAAAATATTAGTGATAATATTTTTGATTCAGTTCTCGAGTGGACTCTTTCGAAAGTTCCAAAAAAAATTTGATGCCGACTTGCGTTATGGTGATGCTGGAGAACCGTTGATATTGACCCCATTGTTGAAAAGTGGACAGATTCAACAAGCCCGATTAGCAGCAGCAGTCCATTTGGATGACTTGAGAAATGTGTCCAGTTACTCAGGCTACTTCACTGTGGATGAAAGATTCAACTCGAATTTATTTTTCTGGTTCTTCCCTTCTGAAACTCATTTTCGAAATGATCCAGTTATTTTGTGGTTGCAAGGTGGACCAGGGGGTTCATCAATGTTTGGTTTATTCAGTGAAAATGGTCCTTTTTTCTTCAACCACGACAACGAAGTTGATATTAGAGAACATCGTTGGTCCAAAACACATTCCGTACTGTACATAGACAACCCTGCTGGTACTGGTTTCAGTTTCACTAATGGAGGATATGCAAGAAATCAAAGTAAAGTTGGTGACGATCTTTTTGAATTACTGCAGCAATTTTTCACATTGTTTCCTGAAATACAAAAGAACGACTTTTTCATCACAGGAGAATCTTATGGAGGAAAGTATGTACCCGCTTTAGGTTATGCCATCCATCACAAAAATCCACAGGCAAAACTGAAGATCAACCTACAAGGCATGGCGATTGGAAATGGACTCAGTGATCCAGAAAACCAATTTAGGTATGCTGACTATTTACAGCAAATTGGATTGATTGACATGAAAACGAGGAATGCTATGCATGAGCTGGAGAATCACTGTAAGTGGTAGACTATTTATTCCAAAACAACTTGACTGTTTCTAAACACCAGAACTTTAACAAAATACTCAGAAATAACTCCTACAGTTGATCATCAAGTCAGTTTGGCTACTTTCTTCCTTCCTCATAGCATGACAGTCTCACTATGAAAATAGTCTATTCTATCGATAATTCTCATGAAAGTATCCAAAGAAGAGAAACAGGTCCACAAGTTTCCTTCCATATTCCAATCTATAAATATTGCTTGTGATATTCTCATATTACAAGAATAACTTTGAGTTTCAAATCTTATTTCAAACGGAATTCAATGAACGCACGGAAGTCATTTAATAAAGGAAAGTTGAAGCTCTTTGGAGTTTTTGTTCACGACTTATTCAACTTTCACTTCAGATAACTACGTATGCACTCGATCTGAATAGATTTTTCGATTTCACACCGTTCAATACAACTGACCTGTTTCTGATGTGTTAATCGGGTTATGAATCATTCTGTTGAATATATCAGGTTTGAGAAATCAAATATCAGATTATGTGAATTAGAAAAACGTGTTAGTACATAAAGTGCTATCGAACTGTGTGCGGAAAGATTGGTAGAATCCAACCTTACACACAAATCAATAAAAATATTCTTGAACAGTCAAGCGGCGTTGACAGCTCTTGGCTTCTACCAAGCAACGTCTAAATTGGTGGCAATTTGACCAAAACGACTCTTCCTAATAGGAAGACTCAACGAATGGTCTCTGGTCTGAATTCCTGGCGATATTGGCCTGGAAGCCAATGAGGCTGCTGACTCCATTGCACAGGAAGGTGCCGCAAGCAGCTTCATCGGACCAGAACCTGTCAATGACATCGCTTTAGGCTTTACGAAACAAACATTGAACACCTGGATGGCAAGAAGATTTATGGACTTCTACGATATCTAACAGGCCATCTCACAGGTCACTGTCATCTGAATCATCATATGCAGAGACTCGGACTGTCGAAAGACAGTGTATGTCACCTCTGTTTGGAAAATGATGGAACAACCGAGCACATACTTTGTGCCTACCCCACTGCGGACCGAATTAGGTTTTCAGAATTTGTCAGAGCCGCACTTTTACCATCTGACGTGAAAGATCACTTTTCATATAAACCAGTTGGCTTCGTTGAGAAGCTGGGTGTGAATAGGTGCCACAATAAATCCTTGCGAGTTGCGGTGGAGAGTCGAATAGACCCACTCACTTTTGACCTAACCTAACCTAACATAATACATTTTCATTTATTTGCCATCATGCATTCCGGTTTACTTTCGATGTAAACAACAAACTCTTCATTCTTATCCATATTATTGTTTGTTTCAGGTTCCGAAGCTATTCGCAAGGGCGAGTACCAAAAAGCTTCTGATCTACTAGATGAAGATTTTAATAGCGACAACTCCATATTCACCGTTGCAACAGGCTACTACAATGTTTATAATTATTTGTACCCAGTTGATCCTTCCGACGACAAATCGATGAATATCTTTCTCCAACGAGCTGACGTTCGATCAGCAATTCATGTAGGAAATACGTCATTTGATGATGATAATGTTTACGATAATCTAGAATTGGACATAGTGAAATCAATAGTTCCTTGGGTTTCCGAACTATTGAGTCACTATCGAATGCTTTTCTACAATGGCCAAGTTGATATTATACTGGCATATCCAATGATGGTCAGTTATTTGGAGAAAATGAAGTTCAGCGCTGATGCGGAGTACAAACGAGCACAAAGACATGTGTGGAAAGTAGACTATGATCTGGCTGGCTATGTAAAAAGTGCTGGTAATCTAACCGAAGTTTTGGTGAGAAATGCTGGGCATACAGTCCCAAAGGATCAACCAAAATGGGCCCTAGATATGATCAGCAAATTCGTGAGGAATAAAAATATTGCAGGGCAAATGTAATTCGATATATTTAATTGAAATAAATATTTATATTCACTGGTTTGTTGCTGTAGGTCAGTTCAGAACCTCAAAATGTTCAATCCTATAATTTTTTTCTTTCAGTATGTATTATGAGTTGTACATAATTTCATCCACATTGGAAGTTATTGTGATATTTGTTATCTTTCAATTATTTCTCATCATTACTAGAACGAAAGTATTGACTTATGAATGGAAATATTTTGTGATCTGATATTTTGTTATCACAGTTTCAAATCTGTATGTTATTTGAAGAGTTATTTCTGCATTTGATACAAAATTGAATTATGTAATCTTATCAACAGTAAAATTTGTTTTATAGTAATAGTACCAATTTTCATTCATTTGAAAAGTGAAATAACAACATTCTTACGGTCCTACCCTGTTAGGAATCACACGTTGAATGGTAAGACCTCAAGACCTCGTTAGTCCTTAGTTCGAATAAGTTTATCAATTTCTGAGAGTTGTCGTTCGTATGAGGACGACAACTGATCAACGGAAAAACAGATTTTAGACAGACTTTTTTTTAGAAATATGTATCAATGTGAGTCATTTAATAGTATATTTCAACATTATTTTCAATTATCGTAGGTGATTAGTTAGATAGTAATGAACCTATATTATATTTCTAAATAATGACATATACATTGTTTTTTATTCTTTAGTTCCGTTGTGACATCGTTAAAAAACTCTCTCGCGAACTCTCTCCAAATACATCACATAATATAAGGGTTCTCGATGGAATATTTCAATTTTCGATCAGTAAATACGGAATGTAGACTATCAGGACATGATCGGCAGTAGTATACGAAACTTTCACCGAAAGTTTCGTATACTACTGCCGCAGACATCTTCATCAGTGTATGCGTTGACTGCGAGGAAGATGATAGTCTTTCGAAGTTTCATCAGCAACTGTTATATTTGTTGTTTTTCTATAATTGTTCATTCCGTTAACCAGCTGACGAACGCCAACCCTCAGAAGTCGAAACTTGTGCGAGCAATGGATTAACGAGGCCTTACCTTTTAACGTGCCACCCAGCACGGTGGCTCGGTGGGGAATCGAACCCTGGTCTTTCTCTTGAAAGGCGAATGTGCTACATAACTATATTGAAACCCATCTATAAGCATTTTTCAATACTAGGAAGTGTTACACTACAATTCAGAATATAATTATTTTCGAATAAAGTTGGATTGTTTTCGTAGTTGGTGAAACTGAATACTGAAAGAAAAGAGTTTAACACAGTTTGACTCGTATGGTACTGCCTTTTGAGAACTACAAAAAATCAGAATGAATACCCCAGAGACAATACTGATGGGGGTTTCGTCTGTAACGAAAACAATGTGAAAAGAGCAGATGTAATAATCATTTGAATATATTTTTTCAAAGATACACCAATTCACAATTAAATGTAACAATTGTTAGGAAATAGTTCAGAGGAGAATGGAGTGGTGCTCTTTGGACTGACTTGCCAGTTTCAGAATATGTCAGGTGTCAGGCAAAGGTTTCGAAATGGATTTTGACTGCACGCTAGAATTATTTTTCAATAGAAAAGGATGAAAATTGAAACTTCCCTACAAATGATAACGGTAACTTCCTTCTATGTTGAACAAAACAATAAAACAATAGCCAATTGTATATGGCATTTAATAAAAATGAACGTTCGATTCTACAAAAAGTTTATACAAATAATTCACCTAAACTGAGTCTAGGGTGTACATGGTTTGGTCACTGATGTAAATCACTGCACCCTAGTTCTGTGTGGTGGTAATGATTGGCTTCTATATTCATCTTAGGATTTTTCATGGAATATCAGAAGAGACTTGGAGGTCAGTAGATCAGGTGGGTGTACAGGTGGGCTTCTATATTCACCCTAGGATTTTTGATACACTATCAGAAGGGACTTGAAGGTCGGTAAATCAGGTGAACTTACTGGTGGGCTTTTATATTGGCCCTAGGACTTCTGATGGACTATCAAAAGAGACTTGAAGATCAGTAAATCAGGTATGGCTCACTGTAGTAGTCATTTAATGAAAATGATAGGCACAAATTACTATTGGACAAGAGAGATGAACACTGCACTTGAACCTTAGATGTCTGTTGTGACTAGTTAAAGACTTTCAGCGAATGTACACTCGACGAATATTTTAAATACAGCAAAGTGGATTGTACAAATGAATCCTAACATCTGAAGTCTTCAACAACAGTTCTACAACGCTGATTCAACAAGCGTCGCTGATTCATTACTGAATATATACAGTGCAAGTCTCTAACATGGAACAAATTCACTGAATCAAAGGTGTTGTTTCTGTCAGAAATATGCTTGGACACGTCGATTAGTATTTTAAATTGACCTTGTTTTAATGCAAAAACAATTAAACAGTGTGTCTTGAATATGAGATATGACGTCATCGATAATTTTTTTAAACGACAACCTCGTTTTTTAATGACATTTATCAAAGGGTTCAACAAGTTGCACATGCCTGCTGAATTTCAATTATTTAACCCTTGTCCTTCAAGAGATATGTGACAAACATTATCTAATTCAAAAAACGAATTCAATTCATTAGTCTTCCTTCAATAAATGCTTAAAATGTCAGGGATACCTGACAGTGATATTGTAATAAAAAAAGCTATCAGAAAAAAATGTAAGGAGTAGTATCGCATTCCAATCATATTTGTGCACAAAAACTGTTAGTCGTTTCACAGTTTGCTGTTCGCCATCAGTAAAATGCCGTACTCAACTGAAATACATAAGAGTGAAATTCTAATTATGATTGGTAACGGAGATAGGACAAGAACACAATATGGAGTTACCCATTTATTCAGAGAGAAGTATCTTGATTCACCACTCATATTGCGAAGTACCGTAGGCAAGATCGAAAAACAGTTCCGGGAAAATGGGCATTTGAGAAAAACAAATGATCATTGTAGGAGTGCGGTCAGTGAAGAAATCTAAATAAATGTTCTCTCTGTCGAAAAAAATCCCCATGTCACCACTAAGCAGAAAGCTAGGGAACTCGAAATTAGCCAGTCTTCAGTGGCAAGAGTTCTCAAAGCTGCAAAATTTCATCCATATAAACTAACAATCCTCCAGGAATTCACCAAAGATGATCCAGATTAAGTTTCTAGTTTTGCGAAAAAATGATGGATCTACTAGACAGGAATGTTCTACAAACAGTAAACGTTCTATTTTCTGACGAATCAACGTTTATGTTGGATGGTGAGGTAAATCGTCAGAATTGTCGTTATTGGGCAGATAGAAACCCACACTGGATGAGCGAAAGCCACAGTCAACATCCAGAAAAAGTCAATGCTTGGGCAGGGATTGTTGGTGATCGAGTCATAGGACCGATTTTCTTCTACGAAAATCTTAATGGAGCAAGATATTTAGAATTCTTGCAGGGGGACCTCGTTCCGAATTTGATTATTTTGTTCCCTTGTCCTATAGAAGCTGTCGTCCCGAATAGAAACATCTGGTTTCAACAGGACGGAGCGACTCCTCATTTCACAAGACCTGTCCGTGAGTACCTGAATGATGTATTTCCAGGCAGATGGATTGGCAGAAGAGGACCCTATGAATGGCCACCTAGGTCGCTGGATTTATCACCTTTGAACTTTTTCTTATGGGGTTACTTGAAGAGCTAATTTTTCAAGACCAAACTGGCAAATATTGAGGATTTAAAAGAGCGAATAAGACATGAGTGTAGGCTAATTTCCGGCGAAGTAATCAGAAATGTTCCAAACAAGTTTCAGTTACGTTTAGGGTATTGTCAGTTAGTAAATGGACAACATTTTGAACACTTGTTAATGTGGGACTATTGATTTGAATTCATTTTTTGAATCAGATAATGTTTGTTGAATATCTTTCAAAAGGCAAGGAGTAAAAAATTGAAATTTAGCAGGCATGTGCAACTTGTTGAACCCTTTGATAGAAGTCATACAAAAACAGGGTTGTCATTTAAAGAAATCATCGATGACGTCATATCCCATATTTGAGACACACTGTTTAATTTTTTTGCATTAAAATAGGAACAATTCAGAATACTTATCAACGTATCCAAGCATATTTCCGAGAGAAACAACTCCTTTGATTTCGTGAATTTGTTCCATGTTAGAGACTCGCACTGTATACATATCTGCGTTTGAAGCTATTTACATCGGCATCTAGAGCATTGATTCTACTGACAAATACAGAATATTACCAATACTGATATTTATAACTGATTTTGAATAGGAAAGATATCAAACTACAAAAGATTTGTTTTATTCCACTAAATCAAAACATCTGATAATGTGTTGAAGAGTTCCGAGAAAGAGATAATCAAACACTTATTCACGAAATCTAATGCAATCCAAGTTTCAAGTGGATGAATCTTTGAGGAATTTGACTCAAAATAGATATTTTCAAAAGAAGAAAATAATACAGGGAGACGTTAAAAGAAGATAAAGGTAAAGTACAAAATTTTTAATTTGTAAGAGAGATACAAAGGTTCAACACTCAAGAATAATGCCCATTGGATCTGGCGGCTTCAAGAAAAAATGACTCCAGGTGAGATAAAACACACAATTACAAATTTTAGAAATGGAGAAAAATGTGTGTATGAAATTTCTGGTATAAACAGTTTTCAGTGTATATTCCGAACAAATTGATTAAGATTCTTTCACAATTTCATTTGTCATGCAACCAAATGCTATGAAAATAAAAACTCAATCAAATTCCCAAAATTACAAATTTTCGTTTTACAAAGTTGTGAAAACTAAGTTCATACGCCCGTGGCTATAAGTAACCTGAAAATATCTGTGAATGGAAAAGATAATCACTTGAATTCTGAAGGATTACGAAGATGAACTCAGATATCAATTGCATGAAGCCATGCATACCAACATATTTTAATAGCAAAAAATATTTTAAATTCAGGTTACAAATAATTAGTGGAATTCTTTTTCACGTACCTGAAGTTCTGTTCAAAACAAAAACACTTTTATGTGATCACTATCCTGAGAAAGGAAGATTAGGTCAAGATATTTCAATAACGTGATACAAAAATCTACGATCAATGCTTAAATCGATGTTGCTACCTAGATCAATCGAAAGGGAGAGAGAGTGACTCCTTGTCCCTTCGAGAAAAAAAGAATTGGCTCATGCGTATATTGTTCATGTTTAATGGTCCAAACTTGACATAGCGTTCTATAAAGTATGAGCAATCTGATTCGATTGTTTGGCTATCATCCGCAAGTTGTTCTAGTATGTATGAAATCATTATAATTGATTCATAGAACGAATCCAAATGTTAAGTTTTTACTCTATTCCTCTTGATAGTGGGATCATATGAATGATATTTTTCCATTATTATAAATGATGTAAAGTTCAATCGTTAGACACTCATATCATCATATACAATATTCAAATCAAAAATCTCCAGTACTGAACCCTAATTTGGCTTTAAATACCTGCTCTAGACAATATTGATATCAATACCTATCGAAATATTATACACACCGCATAATTAAGTTTATAAATATTGAATTATCAGTACTGAACTCAGTATTTATTCAATAAACTCTATATGATATTGAAATATTTTACACACTGCATAACGAAATAACATATGAATCAGAAATAATCAATACCGGACTCAGTATATATTTTATACACTCTGTATGATATTGATTTCAATACATATTGGAATATTGTTCACTCCGCAAAACCAAATATCAAATGAATTGAAAATCATCAATATCATACTCATTATATATTCAATACACTCTGTATGAGATTATTCTCAATACATATTGGAATATTGTACACACTGCAAAATTAAACAACCTACAAATCAGAAATCGTCAACACTGGACCCAGCATATTTTAAATCCCCTTCGTATGATATTGTTCTTGATACATATTGAAAAATTGTATGAACTGCACAATAAAATAACATATAAATCAGAAATCGTCAATACTTTACTCAGTAATTGTTTAATACACTCTGTATGATATTGATCTCAAAACATATTGGAATATTGTACACTTCGCATAACAAAATATCATATGAATTGGAAATCGTCAATACTATACTCAATATTCATTCAATACATCCTGTATAAAATTGATTTCATTACCTATTGAAATATTGTACACATAGCACAATAAAATTTCATATAAATCAGAAATCGTCAATACTGGACTAAGTATTTATTCAATACACCCTGTATAATATCTATCTCGATACATATTGAAATATTGTACGCACTACACAATAAAACAATATATAAATCAAAAATCATCAATACTCAACTCAGAATTCATTTTATACATTCTGTATGATATTGATCTCGATACATGTTGAAATATTGTAAAATCCGTACAAACAAAATAATGCAATAATATTTCTGAGAATGTATTGCCTACTATTATGGAATTGCACTATAGTACATTCGTTTCTTATGAATTTCCCAATCAACCGGTGATTTTTTGAGAGGTATAGGATTTGATTTTCAAAAATCTTCTTCGGAATCGATAGAACGATCAATATAATTTAATGTTTGAAGATGATTTCATGTAAATGTTGTCCGCGGCTCCGCTTCAGATAGCCCTGCGCAAGGTCCAATTTTGGCACAATCTCTCTAACATATCGACCGGTATTTCAATATTGGTTTCCAGAGCGTCAGTCGTTGCTGGTCTATCCCTGTAGACATGAGCCTTAACATGACCCCACAAAAAATTATCCAAAGGCGTTAAATCACACG
>WOGR01008616.1:0-11749 GCA_015342045.1 Leptinotarsa lineolata | reverse complement strand
TGCGCATGGGCCATCTAAAGCGGAGCCGCGGACAACATTTGCATGAAATCATCTTCAAACATTAAATTATATTGATCGTTCTATCGATTTCAATGAAGATTTCAATTTTTTCAAATTATTTGTGTTTTTTTGAAAATCAAATCCTATACCTTTCCTTTTAAAAAATCACCCGTTACTTATAGTAGCATATACATATATTACATATAAAAAAGTGCTACTATACATCACAATCTGAACAAAATAATCTACAAAAATTTTTTTCCTAAGCACTAAAATTACAAAAATCAATCATTAGAGGTTTTAACAAATTAGTATAGGGTCTTTCATTGAGGGCTTCCTATCTTAAATTAAAATAAAACAATGTGTGTGTGTGAGATATCATCACAATTTTTAATTCGTTTGAAAGACCTATTGATGCCATTATGTGTGGAATATAACATCGTTCAATCGTCCGCCACGGCTTCTCTGAGTAGAGCGCATCCGAAACGTCCAATGTTCTATGACTCTGGCGCATGAATCAGGCTGACTTTGACCAATGGCATGAATTATGTTGGCTTTGAGGATCACTGTGGTTTGTGGCTTATTCAAATACACCTGCGACTTGAGGAAACTCCACAAGAAAAAGTCTAACGGGGTCAGTTCGGACGATCTCGATGGCCAATTCACATCACCTCCACGTGAAATAACCATACCCTCAGATCTCTCCTGCAGAATATCCAATGTGGCATGAACTGTGTGGCACGTAGTGCCGTCCTGTTGAAACCACATGTCGTTGGTGTCCAGAGCATCCAATTCAGGCCGAAATAAGTTGGGAATCATCGACCTATAGTGCTCGCCATAGACAGTAATGGACTAGCCAACGTCGTTCTCAAAGAAATATGGACCGATGACGCCGCCTGCCTAAAATCCACACCAAACAATGACTCTTCAGAATGCATTGGACGCTCTTCGACCTCGTGTGGATTGGTATCGTCCCAAATTCGACAATTTTGTTTGTTCACGTACCCATTTATTGCCGAAGATAATTTTTCGGTGAAAATTGGGGTTAGTTTCCAACTATTCCAGAGCCCATTCAGCGAACACACGTCGTTGTCTATGATCGTTTAACGTTTATTTTCAGTTCCTGGGTCAGCTGAATTTTGTACGGGTGCAGGCCCAAGTCACGACGCAAAATTCGACAAGTCTGCGAAAGGCCAAGTTTTTGTAAGCGACGCTGAATCGACTGCCTCGGATACTCCTGCACACTCTCGCACATAGCGGCGATGTTATCGGCAGATCTTGCGTTTCGTCGACGTACGGGTGTTGATCGATTGTTCACTGAATCAGTGGATTCAAATTTATCCATCATATTGCGAATAGTTCTCTCGGTAGGACGATTATGGTAACCGTAAAATGAGCGAAGCGCGCGCTACGTTGTCCGAAGATAACACACATTTTGATAAAACAATTTAATAATTTGCACGTGTTGCTTAATGCTATATCCGTCCATGGTAATTTGGCAAAACAGACTGAATAGATGACAACTAATACCAATAAGATGGCCGTTAACAATTGTCAAAGTTTGGAAGTCACTGTTTGACCCGTTATGAAGTAATGTAACGTGCATGATAAATTGCAGTGGAAATCATATTTTCTTGAGTGAACGAGAGAAAATCCCGTGGTTTACTGACACGTCGGAAATCTTGATGACATCC
Source organism: Leptinotarsa lineolata (assembly GCA_015342045.1). Lineage (NCBI taxonomy): Eukaryota > Metazoa > Arthropoda > Insecta > Coleoptera > Chrysomelidae > Leptinotarsa > Leptinotarsa lineolata. The sequence goes on along the minus strand of WOGR01008616.1, from coordinate 10,055 downwards.
TATAACGTTTCCTGTGAATTTTACGCCAAGACGGATACAGCTAGCTCTAGCCTGCGGAGGCAAGGGCATGGATCGTTGTTACCAAAGTTACTTGGCCTTTTGGAATGTCAATCGAGTCGTAACGAAAAGGATATTATATCACGATCTTATAGGGCGCCATCTACAGCGAATAACAGTGATTAAAAAGTCCTTTTCGATACCAGTCTCTATAGATAAACTCTATCTCCAAATAATAAACAAAACAATATTTTCAAAAATTTAATGAACCTGCTTCCTTGGACAAAAGGAGGATAAGTTATTACACGACGTTACCTTCAGATAAATGCATTTAACCTTACTTCAGTCTCGTCAATAAACTTATTCTAAACTTTACAATGTCCAAGGGTTGACTCAGCTACGTTAGTGGATTTGACTCGTCCTCTTATTAGCCGGCGGTCCAGAGGTCCATCCACCTTCCGGTGCTTAATTCCGTCAGCAAATGTGTTGCTAAAAATATGCACTTGTGCAACGAGTTGAGTTGTCTCCTCAATAAATTTCTTCAATAGATTTATCTATCTTTTATTTTAAATATTTTTTATCAACTTCATTTAATCTGGCAAAACTATAGCACAAAAAGAAAGAAAGTAAAAAAATGTAGTCCAATTCAATATATGTCAACAAAAAATCAAATTCAAATCATCACTTAATATTTCTTGATATTAATTTACAATTTGCATATTAAGAATATCTACCTTTAACGTTGACCGAAACTATGGAAATGTGATTATTGCAGTAAAAACTTTTTTTATAATCAACACGTCGTTCTCTGAGAAGCGCCAGGAACAGAAAGGAAGGAATATAAGATTTAATTATTGATTTTTGACATTACTTCAAATATCGTTCAAGGTTGAACAGGTGTTGCCACCATTGCATTCCGGTCACGAATATCAACAGAAAGCTTATCAGTGGTCAAACGCAACAATATATTTTCTGGGCTTATCTCTGAGCGATTATGTCAACTGCCTTGAAATATAAGAAGAAGAATTTAACATTTTGTATCCACTTCTTAACCATGAAGTTAATAAATGTTAACACATATTGAATCGGTCTTAGCTCATGTAAAAATGAAATTGATCCGAGGATGTATCCACTGGACCGCTGCCAACTGTGTAGAGGTATATCTGTGAAAATATTGTATTAAATAAATGGCATGTTAGAAGTTCGTCAATATAAATCAATAAACAGGGTAACATCCTAATTACATTGCCTTGCAAATGGACTAAAATCAATCAAGTGAAAAATGAAATGTTACAGTTTCACGAAGATTCATGAACTACCCGCTTATCAATGTATATTAGGCATTTATTTTTATGTTTTTATATAATACATGCTATCCCCTAGGTTGAGTTGTAAAACAGCCACGAGTGAACTTCGCCTTTTCATTGATTTTTGTATCTTCTTCTTCTTCATAAACAATGTATGTCAGTGAATAAAGCCCATTCATCATTATGATTATTATCATCATTACTGTATATTTGGAACTTCAGTTCATTTATTCAGTCGCTGGTAAATTTTATTATCCTCGAAAATAGCACAACACTCAATATAATCCAATAAAAAACAGGTTTTCTCCAGATAATTGCTGACGATGCATTTCCCTTGGCGTTCAAATTGCACGTTCCACAGAAATATTTCAAATGGGTACTAGTTAGGATTCGTTGCGAAATTCAATTCAACTGAATTATGACTTCGACAAAGTCGACCCTAACCATCGTTTCCAATAACTCCTTCTCCTTTTCCAGACCGCACGACATTCACTAAAAGCCAAGATGGGAGCGGTGCTAAAAAGTCGCAGGCACAAGATGATATAGTCAATATGCTGGTGCTGATCTCGACCTTTCAACTCTGCAGATGACTTTACACACTCTGGACGTGACGACAATGCAGATACTCTAAAGTTATCAACCGCAAACACAACGTAAAATATTATGAAAATTCGCCCGGCTTCCAGGATGCCATTCCAGTTAATGATGATGTGTGTTTGGAGTAAATGACTTCTGCGAGTTTCACTGTCACAAAAAAGTATATTGTTAATTTGAAAGTTCTGCAGCTCGAATTTCCTAGAACGATTCTGAGATACTGAATTAGAAGTTTTGATTCTATATACAGAATCTTTTATTATGGATACTCTGACACGTTATTGATGAAAATCAATAACACTTTTCATCAGTTAGACTAGTAAATCTTTTATGTATTTTATATAACACTGGACAATTACAGAACTCATTAAGTCAATATGTGAATCTAGTAAAAACAGGTAAATTTTGGAAAAACAATTAGAATATAATATTTCTTATAGGAAAACAGGTGAAGTATTGGCATTTCTTACTGAAAATTGATCAGATGGATGTTTAGTTTAAACAGTTAATATGTAAATATGTTGGTCATTTACATTTTATGCCACGTCAATAACCTCTGTCATGTTAATAATGTTTATGAATATATAATCAAAATATTTTCACTTCCATGAGATGAATGAAAACACTTCTCTGTCTAATTCCCACTACGTTTGTTTATTCTCACGAGCGGTTTCGGGGTTCAGCTCATTATCAAGTGAAACTAACTTACTACCTTTTTGGAGTGTGCACACGAATTATATGGGGTTACAGGTAGTCTGGGAGGCTAGGTACTGATTAAAAAGGGGTACCAACTATGAAATTATAGACATTATCGGGGTTGCCAAATTCAAAAATTCAAGAGTGGAAACCTACGTAGATCGAGTTGCTCGTTTAGGGGTATATATTTTGGGTTTTTTATTGATTTGATTATTTCGATGGTTTCCTACAAATTCATTATCTTCGCTCTATTACATTTGTGTGGAATTTTGAGATTATTTTTACTCATCTTGTGTTTTGTTTCTTGAAAATGTTCATACATTGTAGATTTTTCGTCCAAACAGACGTGTTTTGAAAGCCTTACGTCAGCCAGACCCGTAGTATCATTTATAGATGCCCCAACCAGTTAGTTGTCAAAGTTTTCAAACTCAAGATTCAGAGACCTCTCGAAATTTAAGCCTTTCAACTAAGTTATAAATTCAGTAGAACCCATCAACAAATTATCAAATATTTGAATATCAAGAATAATACCAAACTAGTATCATTCGACGTAAAAAACATGTTCCCTAACATTCCAGCAGACAAATGCCTTACCTAGTGAAAGACTTATGAGATAAATGTAACACTAACCCATATATAACTGTCAAATTTTGCAATCTCTTGAATACATGCCTGACAAAACTTCTTCGAATATAATAATAAATTTTATCCACAAAACTCACGTGTCTCTATGGGCTCACCCTTAAGTCCCATGATGGCAGACATTTTCATGGACACACTTGAAAATAATCTCATTCTCAATAACCCCTCTTCTCGGAAACATATTGTATTTCGGTTCAGATGCGTGGATGACATACTGGTGAGCTTTGATGTTTTAAACAGACAATTTATTCAATTTCTAAACTTCCTCAATAGTTCGCATAACAAAATCGAATTTACAGTAGGAATCGAACAAAACAAAGAGTTTACATTCTAAGGTTTGAATATTTCAAAAGTTAATAATAATTTTCAATTCAATATCCACCGAAAAAATACCTTCACAGAGTGTACAATTCCCTTTGACTCTTTTAGTCCACTCTCACATGAATTAGCCTTCTTTAGGTCAATGATACACAGAGCTTTCACAATCCTTTCACCTGAAAAGAATTTCCAAGATGAACTAAAAATAATCAAACAAACTGCGTTGAACAATCAGGTACTAGTTCATCTATCAGAAAAGATAATATCAGATAAAACTCAAAGAACACTTATAAGTGAAATATACCCGAATATTAGAGAACACAATACATGTAAATGAAGTAGCATCAATTACTCAGGTGAACTTTCTGAAAACAACCATAACTACTTCTCTGAATGCAAAATAACAACAGCTTTCATACGTAATAATAGTTTATGCAAGATCCTGTTCAATGCAAAACCCAGACGAGATAGAATGAAAAACTCAGGTATATATAATACAGAATGTAGTGAATTCCCTGCAGTTTATACAGGACAAACCGGTAGGAATTTCAATGTAAGGCTTCGTGAACACTTCTGTTTGGACAAAAAATCCACAATGTATGAACATCTTCAAGAAACAAAACACAAGATAAATAAAGATAATCTCAAAATTCTAAACACATGTAATAAAGGGAAAAAAATGAATTTGTTGGAAGCCATGGCAATTGATAAATCAATAAAAAACTCGAAATATATACCCCTGAACGAGCAACTCGATCTATGTAGGTCTCCACTCTTGAGTTTATGAATTTGGTAACCCCGATAATCTCTATATTTTCATAGTTGTTACCCCTACTCAATCAATACCCAGCCTCCCAGACTACCTGTAACCCTATGTAATTCATGTGCACACTTCAAAAAGTTAGTCAGTTAGTTTTGTTTGATAATGGGCTAAACCGGTCGTGAGAATAAATAAATGTAGTGGAAATTAGACAAAAAAGTTTTTTCATTCATCCTAATGAAGTGATCATGAATTTCCATAAAATAAACGGGTCATCAGTAATACACACAATATATTTTCAAATCACTTGTTTTCCTAGAAGAAATATCTTATTAGTTGTTCTTCCAAATCTACTGCCTAAATTCCTATATTTTACCTGTGTACCTAGAAGTGACATTAAAGGGTCGCTATAGGCAAAAGCTTATTTTGATCAACATTAAACATTAAAAAAGATCATTTTGAATCAGTATGCATGTTGTTTTCGAAATAGATGAAATGGTATTGGGATTCGATCGAGTAGATGAATCTATAATTTGGAAATTCAAGATGGAGTCTATTTAGATTTTAAACTGCTATACGAGTCTGATCGCAGAAATTTGCCTCAGATGAGAGAAATAAATCTGATCATTTGGAGACATATTCAATGTTAAAGAAAATCAAATATATAGATTCTGAAAAACTTGAGTTCGAAATTTTAGCCTGATATGAACTATGACACATACAATATTATATTTTTCGAAAAAAAAATGTTTATTACTACTATTTGATATGTAGTAATCATGCATAATTTTGGACTATGAATGAAACTTTTCGGAGTATGGTGTTACATAGATCAGTTTACAAGTAATTTTAAGATTCTGATCAATTGATGAGATAGTTCTTTCTCATGATTCTGAAATTATAAAAAATTCCTATAATTTTAGTGAAGCATATGTTTTGTCACATTAAATTAAGTTGGAATTATTGTATTAGATGAATGATTCCTAAAAATGCTACTCAAATTATCTAAAGAAGTTCAGTACGGGGCCTGTAAAAACACGAGATCAATAAATGAAGTTGATTTTCTGATTGACTCGGACATTGTTTGATGAAGATTCATGATTTTATAAACTACATCAAAAATATCACGACATATTTCACTATCACAGTAGATTTTCAATAGTTTGTTTTCTTTATTTTTTTATTCATACAAAAAACTACTGTGATAGTAAAACACGTTGTGATATTTTCGAAAATGAAGTTTGTGGAGATCAAATCTTTTCCGGTGTATTTTGTGAAATGATATGCGATACTGGACAATTGGCCTAATCTTGGTTGAAATATATTGTTCGTCATAGAAATTGTTACAGTTATCGTTGAATGACAATGTTATTCAATTTTTCACATTGTTCAATTGAATATATGAAATATATATCTATATGGAATATGTTGCTCAATAAAAAATACGAACGAGAAATGTTTTCCCAGAGATTTGCTTCATCTACTCGCCTTTTTGTTAATATGCAAATTTTTTTCAAGAAAAAAACACAAGCAATACAGGATGAACCTTGAAGCGCTCGAAAAGCGGTGCTTGTGCGAAAGTAGTGATTCACATTGGATTTGAATCGCTGGAGATCGAATCCATTGGAAAAAACGTTCTCAGGAAGTTTATTCCACATGAACGCAGTTCTCCGAATGCAAGAGTTTTCGAACAGCGAAGTTCGAGGTGTACTGAGTTGAACTTCAAAACGATGTGCAGCCACAGTCCGTCGCGTATTCTGATATGCACCGCTCTTGATGGAATCAAATATGCCAAGTCCTTTGAACACTTCCCGTGAAAGTATCTATAGAAGAGAGAGAAATTGGAAACTATAGATCCCTGAAACACCGGCGTTGATGGTGGAAGTATTTGAGAGATATCCATCGAAGGCCATTTGCAGGGAACATTCTTTCAGGAAACTTGAGGGCTATACATAAAAATGATCCGACAAGCCATAGCATCGAAATTTGGCTAGCAAACTCTGATGCCCCACACGGTCAAAGGCCTTTGAAATATCAAGCGCAGCAGCTCTCGACTCTCCATGATTCTCTATTGCGTTATTCCAAATATGGGTGACTACGATAGAAAGTCGCCTGTTAATCTTTGCTTCCGAAAGCCATATTGATGGTCGCTTAAGATGTTGAAGCCTTCCAAATATTCAAGGATAAGGATTTGGTGGAAATTGAATAGCAAACCTACGATGATACTTTAATAAAAAAATTATTCATCTTCAATATTCTGAGCTGAAGTTATTCTAGCGTGATAGTAACTGACGAGAGTGTTGAATCAAATCTCGAGCTATGAAATATAGGTAGACTGGTATAGAAGGCAAATTTTGTATGTGGTATATGTCGGCTAGAAACCTTGTTGAATCATTGAATTAGAAAATGTCTAGTTACTGTTAATTCATGAATGGATTTTCCAGTCTCCAAGACAATTATGTGGATTTCAGTTCTACATAAAAATATCAAAGATTTTAACTCTTACGGGGGAAAGAGACAATAATCCATTCCAAAATGAACTTCCCAAAAAGATGTGCATACCAAACAGGAAGAAAAAACTTCCTCGAGACGAAAAAAATTACTTTTGGAACAACTACTCTCAATTAATATTGAATTATACAGAAAATACTTTTTTCATACAGTGAGTAATCTAACCATTCGTTGTGTAATTGATGCAGTTATCATTCACATAATTTCTACACAATATAGTGTATAAAAAATATAGAGTTTAACTTATATGGAATACTTTCATCCTCAATGGAAGACATTGATGTTCCAGAAGAAAACAGTCATCTTTTTGCCTCTACAGCACCAATATGAATAACATCACAGAATGGAGCACTCAGTACATTCATAACCACAGCTGGTTAATGCAAAAAACAGATATTAAACAGAAACAGAACAGATAATATTATGAAGTTGTGCCACGGATTTGTTGAATCTGCCCATGTCACGATAACAGAACGTAATGCCATTTATTCGTTTATTCAACCTAATTCCAGCTATATAAATCTCGTTCACATTGAAGTTAGTGTGTATAGAAAACTGTACACACCTCAGCAACTTTTGATGCTTCATAAAGCTCAGATCAGACCTCCTCTGGAGTATTGTTCTTATGTATGGAGCTCCACCCCTAAACATACCCTGAAGCTGCTGGATTCCATACAGAAAAGACCCATTCGCCTGACTGGATACGCAAACATAACTTGCAATCTTGATAGTCTGGAAGATCGAAGAAAGGTTGAAGATTTGTCTCTCTTCTATAGATACTTCCACGGGAAGTGTTCAACTGACTTGCACATTTGATTCCACCAAGAGCGGTACATATCAGAAATACGCGACGAACTGTGGCTGCTCATCTTTTTGGGGTACAACTCAGTACACCTTGAACTCCACTGTTCAAAAACTCTTTCATTTGGAGAACTGCGTTTATGTGGAATGAACTTTCTGAGAACGTTTCTCCAAATGGATTCAATCTCCAGTGATTCAAATCCAACGTGAGTCGCTACGTTCACACAGGCATAGTTCTTAGAGTGCCTCAGGGATTTTCCTATAGTGCTTGTGTTTTATTCGTAAAAAACAAAAGAGATTCAATTCTTGGGTAAGAAATATTTGTTGGCTTTCATTTCACCATCTTCATGCAACAAATGTGAGAAACTTCTATATCTTCGATTTGATGACCAGAGATGAAACAAACGTTCGTTATTGAAACGTAATTATGATAAAAAGTCACTTTTTGAACAAAAGTGGTGAAAACTATTCCAACAGCAAAGGAAACAAGAGCCATCAAGACAAGACTGAGTCTACTCTAGTCAGTGGTCATAAGGTAAGGAAAAATAGGGTAATAATTCATGAAGCATTATCTCTCACCTATTTCTGAATAATTTTCTAACTTGTATCAATGTTTTCTTGTTCGACTTCATCAATGAAACCCAGAACTATAAAAATGTCTGTAACCTCACACGTGTTTATATTACGTTTCACTTCAACTCACTCAAAATAGTTACCGGTTGACTGAGTTTGGTACTATGAAGAATCAGGTAAGCGTGATGACATTGGAACTATAGACCAATATCTATCATCTATGATTTTCTTGGAATCTTTGAACAATTTTTGAAAAGTAGACTTATGCATTAACTCAATGCTAGAAAGATACTAACGTAACATACGATGTTTTGGGAGACTATCTACCACATAGGTTGAAGATGATATTAACCTGAGCGAGGCAATGAAAGTAAAACAGGACCACATGGAACTGTTTCAGGTCCCGTATTATTTCTTCTTCATATGGACACTATTTGTTTCATCAGCAATTTTGTGGGACATCTCATATCATATGCGGACGATACTGTACTTATATTCACGTGTATTAGTTGGGAGGAGGTATTTGGAAAATCAGAAAAGGGTCACAACCTTCTGAGTCTTACTGTGAGAAACACTATTATTTACATTCACCCTATTGCAGAACAATCAACCGGGAAATAAGATAATCGATATCCAAGACAGAGACTGATCAATACAAAAAACTGCAATTGTGCTGTTATAAAAAAAACAAAAATAATTGAGTATCTGGGAGTTATTGTGGATCGTCATATGGGATGTGATGACTACATAAACTATGTTGTAACACGGCGCAGACTTTCATTTGAAAAATCGTAAGAATTGAGAAGTATCCTGAAGTACAAAAATGTGATCACTATATACCAGTTTTAAGCAGAATCTCTAATAAAGTATCGTATTGCTGCCTGGGGTGGCATTTTCAACAATTCACCCAAAATCCAATATATCATTCAAAAAACCTAAACTATACTCTATGAATGCCTATAATGAGGAAAACGCAACTACTGAAAACAAGATTTGTCACTGATCCATACACAAAGCTACTTGCATTCAATAAAAGTTAAACATAGAGATGTATTTTCCATCACAGGCCAAAGTTATTCAATCTTCTGTCGGACAGCATAAAAAATATTTACAATCTCAATGAATTCAAAAACTCAATCTGAACATACATTATGCTCAGTACCTACCTATCAGATTCATTCGGCTGAACAGAAACGATTTGCACCAATAATATTCATCAATTTGGTAAATTCATCAATTAGAATGTATGTATATAGATATAGGATGAAATCATATAGAAAATCAATTTGTTCAGGCCACTCTCAAACTCCCTACACTGTAGGTTTGTGATCTGTCACCTATCAGAAAGCAACTACTCCCCTGGCTAATACCATGAAAAGCGTTGAATTATATCCGACAGGTGTAAATGCAGGAATCTTCATCGGAATATTTCCTGCATATGCTGTTGGCGATACAACTGCCGGAATCGATTTCCAATTATTGAACGGGCACACTTGCAGACCGGTTTCGAGCTATTTGGCCTCTCGTTAGTGCAACGTAGTGGGCATCGTCAACGTAGAGTCGATGATATTCCATAACAAAAATTCGAATTCCTTTCAGCATATCATTCCTCGAGCTGAGCTAAAGCGAACAACGAACAACATGTTTGGCACCGTCCCAATCAGTAAACGAGGTATTTACCAAGCCCATATCCGAAATTTGCCCAATTTCTCGTATGAGGAAAGAAAACTTTCTACACATAGTCAGTGGGCATACTTGAAGACTGGCTATAAATCAAATCATATAAATGAACCCTACACTGTAGTTATATGGAGAGACACCTATCAGAAAACAACTACTCCCCTGGCTAATACCAT
>WOGR01008615.1:0-11749 GCA_015342045.1 Leptinotarsa lineolata | reverse complement strand
ACTCGTATTTTATTTCACTGTGAATTCTTTTCAAGTTTTTTGCTTAATATATTTGCCATTTTTAGCTATTCTTTTAAATTTCAATTGTATTGTTTATTCCAGGGATTTCATTTCATAAATTTTAGACAATGGAAGTCCGAACTGCTGAAATTCGCCTTACACAATTTTAAAAAAAGAAGGATGTTTTATAAAACGGCGCCAATTTCTTACTTATACCTGTTTTATAAAGACATTGAAAACATTTTTGGGAGAAATACAGTTTTATAATTTGTTTCTTAAAAAAGTTTTCGCAACTACTATAAAGTATTAAATTGCTAGTTGAGATATTTCACACAGTCTTTTGGCTTGAATCACTCATTAATTTTTTTTTTCAAACTGTTAATTCTATTTCGTTGGTAAGGTGATCGAATTCACAATAAAACGAGTGTTTCTCCCAAATTTAGCCAGCAACTTCTTAAATAGATCACATTCCAGCTCAAGTGAATTTTCTATCTACGAGCGAAACTTTGCACTGAAACCCGCTTCATAATAGTTTCCCTCAGACGTAACGACAGTTGTTTACTTATTCTGGAGAATTATTTTCATAATTATTGTGAGGGAACCACCAAGTTGGAGCATAAATTTCTGTGCCAATGACTCCTGCGGTTCGCATAAAGATTCAAATTTAATTAAGAGCATTGTACACTAAATTAAACACATAACTTCAACAAACGGGCCAGTAAATAGTGTTATTGAATTAATTAAACTAAGGAAAGGTATGCGGCATTGCAAACTCTGAGGAAAATACTTTTCTCCTCTGACGTGGAAAACTGCACGCTGAAAATTGTCAGTTGGAATTCGCACAAAGTAAATATTCGTTTCCTACATAGACGAACGAAGTTGAAAAAAATTAATATGAGGGACGATTTACTGTTCAGCAAATGAAGAACAGAAAAATATCGTTAACGTGCATAGTCAGATCAATATTCATTGCCAATTTCCTCGAAGCCCAATTGACTTTGGATTTGATGACGAACGAGTAATGGCAATAGTGAGATGCAGGAAAAAATGGTTGAGAAAATGATAATAATAATAACGATAATGAATATCTTTATTACCAATTAATAAAAAATAAATCACATTTGTTTTCTTGCCGAAGTTTCGAATTCAATTAAATTCTTCCTCAGGACTCGGAAAGTAGTTTCTCCGTGTTGATATTACTAATTCTTAAAACCATCAGACATATTAAATACATTTAAAAGAAAATAAAAAACATTGCTACAATTTCGAAACGACATAGTAATAGTAATATCAACATGGAGAAACTACTTTTCGAGCCTTGGGGAAGAATTTAATTAAATTCGAAACGTCGGCAGGAAAGCAATTGTTTTTTCTAAGAAGAAATTGATTCTTCAGAAAAATTATTGGATCACAAAATTAGTTAACTAATAATAATAATGTTCATTCACAGAAATATCATTATATAAATAGGTTCCATTCAATAGAGATAATAGTTGAATAAACAGACAATATCACAAAAGTTACAGAAGTGACCTGTGGGTGATGATATAAATATGACAGATCATAACAATAAACATATAAAATATTAATGAAATATTACATCTTCACAATGAGACGTTGAAATACCTCAATTTCAAAGAAAATAGTATTGAAATATCGATCAATCAATTTTTAATGATTCAATTTGAGAGAAAGTGTAACTGGATCAAAAGTAAAACTTTCACAGATGAATCAACAGTCAAGCAGGACGAATAAAACTGAGGTAGGTACATAGAAAATATCATGTATATTTGTGGGATACCTCAATACATCAAGGTACGTTGAGACCCCGCCCCATCCGAGAATACCGTATTACAAGTGTGGTTCGACAAGACATTTGCACAAAATAATTTTTAGATTTTTGTCCAAGAAATCCGTCACATACTTGAACCTATATACAATGCATCGCAATTTTTCCAATAGATAGCTAATATTCTGAACCCACCGAAGATGAGAATCTATGATGATTCCTATATATTTAATTTTTTCCTTTGGTTTTATTGTACATTCTGTTAAAGTGATATCAATCGTAGGAAGATATGTACCTTGACAGTTAAATGGTAGGTAGTGTGTTTTTCCAAAATTGATTGATAAGATGTTATACCTAGTCAAATGATATTTTCAATTCATTGAGGTATGTTTGAATTTCATTTTTTAGGTCATAACAGTTGTTATTTTACCAATTGTTTTATAGTCAAGCTTCAACATCAACCGCGGATGGGTTTGGCCTGTGGATTCAATCTCTCAGGCTTGTTTATTGAGAACAGTGGGAACAGCATTCGTGGTACACCTTATCACCACTGTTGACACCTTGGCGCTGTTTGATGTTGGATCACGAAGGGTTTGATTTTGGGTTCTGATTTGATCGTATTACGAACGGAAAACGATTGCAGGAATTTCCTAGTAGTTTATTCTAGTCTTGGAGATCACAAGAGTTCGACATATACTAATTAATGTAACAATTATATTAATATTACTACAAAAATATGCGAATATCACAAGATAGCTGAAACAAGCTGTGATATATTGTATAGCAGTGAAAGATATTTCTCAAATTTTTCAGTGTAATATCGATTTGTATCGATTGTAATAGAGATAGTCTTGAATGTGATAAATAGTATAGTCAGCAATATTTTGACAAAAATCTGCAAGGAATAGAAACAAAAGCGGTTCCGAAACATAGCCTTGAAGTACTCCATAATAGTGTTACTTGAGTATTCCATGATTGAATGATAGTGTTCCAGATTACCAATCCTACCGGTCCTAGAACAACGCAATCATGCTAAAGATAAAAAAAAACATAAACTTAGATCTATCACTAGGCCACTAAACAAATGAGCAAAAAATAACCACTACCTTTATCGATATTATGGAATGAACCCTCGAAAACTTTGATCAGGTAGAAATTCGCCCGAAAAATTTGTTGAAAGCGAAAGCTCAATTTCATTATTGGTTATTTTCATTGCGAGCGAACACATCAAAGGCTGCATTTTGGGCATTATGTTGGGCTCCGATAAAGTAAATAAATTCAGGTAACGCAATTAGGCAATAGCCGAAACCATATATTAGCTAAATTGGGTATATATAGCTGAACACTGTCCTAATAATAGGATGGTTTCGAAGCATTATGAAATGCATAATATCGCACAAATTGTGGTTCGGATGAAATTACCCCTAATTACAGTTCCATCAATAGTCCAGTAAATCCAGACCAACCGAGTAATCGGATGAACTTTTTTTATTTCTTCAATAGAACACGTCACTGCGTACTCAAGTTCCAGTTTCTGAAATGGGGGTGATGTACCTAGGCATTGTACTCGAAAAAAACCTCACTGGAACGCTCACTTGGAAAAAGTTTAAACAAATCCAAACTGTCCCTATGGACATGTCGAAGGATTTGTGGTGAAACTTGGGGTTTATATCTCAAACAAATCCAATGGATACACGTGATGGATATATGTGCTTTACAGAAAACGGCCCAGGCAAAGCTCTCTGGCATACGGAGATAGGCTTGTCTGACTATCAGTGGTGCCATCACTTCCACACCGTCAGCGGCCATTAGGATCCTTCTAGAACTACCTCTTCTCCACATTTTTCTGGAGACTTGTGCACATCGCCAATTAGACAAACCAATCTAATGCAGAGTTCACTAGACTGTCACAGAGTGACTAGAAGTCACAGCATTCTGGGAATGACCTCTGACTTTATGCCTCCAACTGTCAACTACGAGCTGCCTTATAAAGGACTTTTCCCGAGAAGAGAGGACTGGATCCTCCGGAAGAAGGAAATATTAAGAGCAGATAGTTGTTGCTTCACAGATGGATCAAAAACACCTTCAGGCTCTGGTGCAGGTGTTTTTAGTTGCAGACCCAGGACAGAGATATCAACCTGCCTAAGCGACTGTATTTCAAGCTATTGAATTGTGTGTGGAGAGATTGGTAGAATCCAACCTCACACACAAGTCAATGAAATTTTCTCGGACAGTCAAGCGGCGTTGGAAGCTCTTGGTTCCTACCGAGCAACGTCTAAATTGATAGCATATTGCCAAAAACGACTCTCGTCAATAAGAAGACTTAACTTGGATCCTTGGCCACACTAGCCTGGAAAGCATCGAGGCTGCTGGCTCTCTTGCAAAGAACCTGTCATTGGTATTGCTTTAGGCTTTGCCAAACAAACATTGAACACCTGGATGGCAAGAAGTTTTGAAGACTTCTGACATAATCTTGGCTTGGCTTACTCCAAGGCGTTCATTCACCTTTCGAAGCTTGAAACCAAAACGTTGTTGGATTTCAGTAGGGATAAACTACGATGGCTACCAGGCTTCCTTACGGGTCACTGTCGTCTGAATCATGATATACAGAGACTCGAACTGTCAGAAGACAGTGTGTATAGCCTCTGTTTGGAATATGATGAAACAGCAGATCATATACTTTGTGTCTGCCCCGCCGTGGACCGAATCAGGTTTTCAGAGTTTAGTAGAACCACACTCTTGCCATCTGACCTGAAAGATCACTCACTATACAAACCAGTAGACTTCGTCAAGAAGCTGGGTTTATTTGGTCGAGTTTGAATAGGTGTGAGCCACTTGGGTTGCGGTGGAGGATCTGACCTAACCTAACCTCTCCTAGGCTGTCATCTTGAAAGTGAGGATGTAATTATCTTTTTGAGTTTGTCCCGTGAAATGTAAGGACTACGAAAATTGTGGAGAGTGCATTTGGTAATAAACTTTATGATTGAAAAGTTATAAATGATAATAATTTAGAAATAAATGATGTGCCATTTTATCGATTTCATCAAAAAGTTTCATCAAAAAGTTTCATCAAAACTGTTTTATTGAACTTTTTTTAACAAAAAATTTGACAAATTATTGCTTGAGAACCTCGAAGCAAAGCAAAGAATAGCAGCTACCTATTCTTTGAGTGAATTCATTATACTAGTTTATCTATATCTGTGTTTTCTATTTTGATATTTCCTCATAATGTACTGAACAATTCATTTACATGTGCAATGGTTTTCATTAAATGTTCATTTGGAGTTATCAACATTTTATATCATATCAACATTCTAAAATATATTCAATCGCTAAAAGACCTCAGAAATTGCTTTTCGAATAAAAGGTCCTCATATTTTTTAATCAAGTAGAATATTACCCCGCCAAATTGACAAACTGATAGAAATAAACCTTCAATAATAAACAAATCAACAACCCCTAGGTTAGGCCAACAGGAGACGCCAGAAAAAAACTTTTGAAACAAAAAGTTGATGATATTATTATGGAAAAATATTTTCCAAAAACTTTTATAGTCCTAATAATTCACGAGATCAATTCAAATCCCACCGGTCGAAGTACACTACACCCCACCCTGAGAATTGTAGGTTCACGGTGACGTGTTTTATCAAAAAAATTCCGAGATTCCTCGATATGTAATGTTCGGTTTAATCCTATGTTTACCGTACTACAAATCCACCTCGGCTTACAAAAAATATGGTAATTTAATTACAGAATCAGGTGAAATTGCTAGTTCCTGTTGGTTTGATAAACGGGGATTTCTACTAATCAATTTGCTAATTTTGACACTTTGATCAACACGAATACCCCATTGATGTATAATTCAATGAAGGAGATCTCATAATTAGGTAGCATTTCCTCTTTGATTGACCTTAATGTACCCTTTTAAGGTACGTTATAATTAGGAGTTGAGGAGGTTATTAGCTGACAGATCCATCATAGAAATACTAGATGATGGCATGCGTGAAGAGTTTGAAGAAACTTGCAGTTTTTCGTCGAATTCATTCTGGTCTTTTCGATGCGTTTTACCAGATAGCTCGTTTGAGAGGTAATCGTGAATTGGAAGATGCAAATACACTTGCTGAATATTTATGACAGAAATATTTCGCTTTTGTTATGAAATACGGAAAGATTGTTGATTTCTCAAGCCTTAGAAGACGGGAACAATGCTTTCAGTGCTCAAAGAAGACCACACACAATGTTGAATTTATGGAGGTATTGTTCACGATAATATCGCATTCAATGAAATGACGGAAGACGGAAGGAAAATGTTTGATAATTTAGTGACAGTTATTTGCTAATTCCATTTCTACAGCAACATTTCCTTGTTGTTCAAAATTTCACAAATGATCGAGAAAAAGGAAAAATCTGGTAAAAATGTTGTGCTTTATCGACACGAGTATATTTTGGAAGCTCCTCGACTATGATATTGTGAGAACAAAAATCCTTCAATTGAAATGGAAGCATTTTTTGTGGTGCAGTCATTGTTTCTTAGTGTTTTTAATTTTTACCGTCCACAATATGAAAACAGCGTAAATCTAGATCTTGATCTGAATAAATTCATTTATCCAAATTGTTTGTCAACCGATATTGAAAACAAATTCTACAGTGTGTGTAATAATAATAATAAATAACAATATTTATTACTTCTCTCGTTAAGAAGTATAAAAATTTCTTTTAAAAAATATTACACAGTAACAAGGAAGACGTCCATAGGATGTAGAACTTGATAAATATAATACACTCAGTCGAAATAGAATGAAGAAAATACAAATGCAAGTAACAAACAATGTTGAATAACGCGTTTTTGATTTTTATTGAAGTGGAGAGCCTGACATACATTTTTACGATGGAACATAATATTCATAAACATTGTTTGATAATTTTCTGTGAAATAAAATGTAAGGAAGTTTTGACGGGTGAATTGTGCAAAAATATTGACATCTGTTATTCGAATGTATAACAAAACATATACCAATATTGTGGATAAATAAATGATATCTATCTATTTATTTGGCCAATGTCCTGCAAGCCTTCTTTAATACACACGATACAATTTGTGTTCGTTTTTCAATTGCTGGTTTAAATGTCCTGTTTGTCTTAATTTTAAAAATGATCTATGTAAGTATTACCAATCACTTTGTGTGGCAATTTCACTATGAGAGGAATACATATAACAGATAATAAAATCGATATTCAACGAATATGGTGAATATTATAAATTTATCAATATAGTGGGAAATATTCCTCAATTTGAGTTATTACAGCAAATGCAAGTTTGAACAAAATAAAGTTGAGTTAATTCATGAGTTTTTCAAATTCACTTCGAAAAGTATTCAAATTGATGTTTCAAATGTTGGGTTTTAATTTCTAAAGGGATTTGTTTGTAAGTCACATATTGTCAACAGCGCCTAGAATGCATATATATCAAGTTGACATAATTTATACGTACCTAGATATTCCACTTTAAAGAAGGAAAATTATCTTTATAAATCAACAATTAAGACAAAATATAAATCATAGATTAATACCACCTCCACAAGCCACGTAAACAACAGTTGTTTTGTTATTTTTTTATATAGTGGAAGTTAGATTAGGTGCACAAAATGTCATATGTCACAGAATGTCTCGGAACTCGGAACATATGTAAACAGAACAACACGCCTCTGAAATATGTCATCTTTGTTTGTCTCATACAGGTAACAGATTCATTGTCCTTTATTAGCTGTAACCGATTTGCCAAACTGTGAAATAGAAACGAATCCCTTTAAATGTTGAATGCATTATTTCATTCCTCTTTTTTAAGTATTTAAATAATTTTTTAAAGAAAGAGTTTGAAATGATAAGTTTAAAATGCGTTGTTTTAGAGCTCTTTTATGAAAACTACTTGATTTTCGTCAGGAGGAATATTTCCCAATGAAGTGAAAATGAGACGTACATGAAAAATCTCAGAATTTTGGAATGTGAGTCACTATTATCAATACTTATTTCACTCTTTACCGTCCAAGCTCACGAAGAGATATACTTGTCAAATACCATCAATTTTTTTTGCCCACAATTCAAGGTAATGTTCACATGATACCGTCATCTTTTAGTTAGAAGCTAGTATGAATTATAAATATCAACATTGTTTCTGAATGTTTTCTCAAGCCTGAAACATCACAGTTGAAGAAAGCCTCTTTTAGAAGTATTTATATTTCTTTTGTCGTTTGACACTGCTTTTCAACATAAAAATCGGAAGATTTTTAAAAAATTACCCATCTGTCATCAGTCATGCTTACAGGATCAATACTCAGCTACTTTGTCTGTAACTCATGGAGTTCCTCAAGGCATGATTCTTGGACCTCTATTATTCTCGCTGTATATTTATTTCAGACTTTCATCGAGTAATAAGCAATTGATTATTTTCCCATTATGTTGATGATACTCTGCTGCATTTTTGTTTTTCATATTGAAACTGGCTAACTCCTGCTTTGAAAATTAATGTAGAACTCCAGAACATGCTAGACATACCAACTGCACACAATCTTGAAATAAATACAAATAAATCTAGTTTGTTGCCAAGAATAAAACGACCCCTTGGTTAGATTTTCTTCAACTGGAGACATATTCCTTATTTGTTTTTGAATGAGTTATGAGTAGTTAGTTGATCAGTTGAACGTTCTACTATACCTATTTATTATTTTTGTTGTTTTGTCAATCGAGATATACTTAAGAAAACTGTACTGTCATGGCATAAAAGGGACATGTCTCGAATGATTCAAATTCTTCCTAAAATGCAGATCTCAGATGACGAAAGTCAATAATGCGTATTCTTTAGGCTACGGATTGCGGAGTGCCTCAGGGATCTGTTCTAGGGCCCATTTTATTCCTATTATACATCAACGATCTTGCTACAGTCAATATTGAATGATCATTCACAATTTCTGCCGATTATAGCACATTGTTATGGCATGAGAAAAATAACAACTTAAAACAAATGATATCATTAGATTCAGAAAAGGTCGAATACTGGTGTGATTGTAATTTACTCTCATTTAACGTAGACAAGTCCAAAATTGTAAACTTTGAATGTAGCTATGACAACTTGCTATGGTAGGAAGATAGAAGAAGCGCATTGCACTGGATTTCTTGGTCTGCATATTGACAATAAGTTGAATTTTGAGGAACATATCACATCTTTATGTACAGAATTGGCTTCAGTATCACTTGCTGTCAGAATCGTCTCCAAAAAACTTGATATATTTACTGCTAGATCGACTTTGCCCTAGTAGAGTCTCATCTGAGGTATGTCATTGCATTTTGGGAATTCTGTAGTAAACAACTACTGAATCAGGTCTTCGTATTGCAAAAGAGATCTTTGCGGTTTTTATGTCAGGCAAACTATAGGGATGGTTGTAGACAACTATTCGTTAAATACCAAATCCTCACTCTATTCAGCATCCTTATTCTTGAAGTTGTTTGCCTGATTCATGAAAGGCATAGCATTGATTTTCCTGAGGCACATATAATTCACAACAAAAGACAAAACAGTAGTAATAATATCCATCTGCCAACAGACAGATTGACTCTAATAAAGCACTCTAACATGTACGAAGGAAAACAATGTACAACCATTCACCACGGGTAGTTAGGAATATAATAGAGCAGAGACGTTTCAGGGAGTCTGTCAAAAATATACTGCTCATGAAAGCTGAATATAGCCTGCAGGAATATCATGATGACAAATTGTAAATATTCGCAGTGTTCTGTCAAGATAAGCTTAACAATATTAACGAGCATTATTATTATACTCATGACCTTGTTTTTATCTCACATTAACAATATTAACGAGCATTATTATTATACTTATGACCTTGTTTTTATCTCACATTAATATGTGTATGTGTAAACTGAATTGTGATACAATTGCATGTATAATGAACATGCAAGGTTTGATTCTTTGACAAATGTGTTTGACATATTCATCACTTACTGTTTTATTCTATTTCTTATTTTTATCAAAATCCTATTTCTTTTGAGTTTCAAGGCAAAGTCCACCTTGTCTAAGCCAAGGAGAAAAAACCGTACTATTAAGCGGGGAAAGAGAATATTTCGTCCTTTTTTTTCTAATGAACATTATGTAGCTTACCTGAGACGAAATTGCTGTCGGAGAGTTTGACTCGAGGGCAAACGATTAAGTCAATTTCAAGGGAAGTGCGCAACAAAAACTGAATCCAATTTTGTATTCCGCTTGAAAAATGTGCATCGAGCCTCCTAGATTAAAAACACCGGAGAATAAATCATCTTATTCGACGAAACAATAAGATTTACGTTATTAAAAAACGAACGAAATAACGTTGCGTTACGCATCGATTATGCTCACCTGCATGTTTCAATTTACTTTTTCGTTACGTGGATTCCTCGCCGGGAAGGATGAAAAAGTTTTTTGAAAAGAGTGGCGTTCCGTTCGGATGCGTTGAGTTTGTTCGAAATTGAGGAAAAAAGGGATCTGGAATGCCACCTAGCATGAATTACGCAATTTTTTTCGACCATGAATTTTCAAATCTATTATGGTAGTTCATCTGATTCTATTTGAATTGAAAGGGGAATATTTTTAGGTGAGATCACTTCTCCATCTTTGTACAAAAAATTGCGAGAAACGTTCAAATGACGGAATATGATTATAGAGTTCGAAAGCAACTCTTCGAAAAATGTGTTCTTTTATGTACAAACTGGAATGAAAGCATTCCCTAAAT
This sequence comes from Leptinotarsa lineolata, assembly GCA_015342045.1. Lineage (NCBI taxonomy): Eukaryota > Metazoa > Arthropoda > Insecta > Coleoptera > Chrysomelidae > Leptinotarsa > Leptinotarsa lineolata. The sequence continues at coordinate 1,183 of WOGR01008615.1, read as the reverse complement.
AACTACTTTCACATGAACACGAGAGAAAAAAAACTTTCGAAACAAAAACTTTTTATATCGCGACCCTTTCATATGTTTATAATGCACCGTTCCTATGAAAAATTTGATCTGAGTGTAGAGCAACTGATGAACCTCATCCAAAGTACGCGAAAGCACAACAATAGGCTGGAAAGGTTATGGCCTCGGTACTTCGGGATGTGCGTGGTGTAATATTGGTCGAATATTTCGAGAAGGGCAATACCATCAACAGTGGATATTATATACAATTATATGGGGAAGAAACGACGCTAAGAAAAAAACTTTGTTTCATCAAGACAACGCATCGTGCCATAGGTCAATCAAAACAATGGCAAAACTATATGAATCGAACTTTAAATTGCTCCAACATCCACCGTATTCGCCAGATTTGGTTCCTAGCGACTACTGGATGTTCGCAGACCTCAAAAAAATGCTCACTAGTGAGAAATTTTGCTCGAATGAAGAAGTTATTGCTGAAACATTTCAATACCACTTTTGTGGTATTGAAATGTTGTGGTATTGGTAGAGCAGCGCTAGAATGACTGTGTGGCTCTTGATGGAGACTACGTTGATGGATGAAGTCAATTTATAATATGTATAGAAAAAGCGCGTTTTCTTTCTTAAGCCCGGAACCATAAACCAAGCATATACATTTCATTTTTCCACCAATTATTTGATATATCATCTAGGAATACGGTAGGTTGCCTTTTATGTTGCGGGATTTGGCAACCGTGTAGTGTTGCAATCTGGCAACTGATAGCTCTATCGTGAAGTTGGACATATTCATCCCGGCCCAAAAATGGAATTGAATCGTGAACATTTTCGTACGATTATTTTTCACAAGTTTCGACGAGGATTAACTCAGCAACAGTGCATGGATGAACTTAATTCAATTTTTGGCGTTGAAGCTCCATCAAGGACCAGTGTTTATCGATGGTATGGTGAATTCAATCGTGGTCGTAGTTTACTCCAAGACGAATTTCGTGAAGGTCGTCCAAAATCAGTTGTTACGAAAATCATTGATGCTGTGCACGAACTGATATTGCAAAATTGTCATGTGACCCATCGTGAGATTGAGACAACCTTAGGCATTAGTGGGACCAGCATACATTCAATATTGCATAAACATTTGACTGTCAAAAAAAATTTGTTCGCGTTGGATCCC
>WOGR01008614.1:0-11750 GCA_015342045.1 Leptinotarsa lineolata | reverse complement strand
AATTTCAAAGAATTCGGAACCCATTCTTTACTTCCTCATCAATGCACAACGATAAGTCATGATCCTTTGTTTGTAGGCATTCTAGGCGTACAAAGTCTCGAACTATCAGTCCACCCTTTTGTAACTGTATCGTGAGTGTCATACCAAGTTTCGTCCAAATAGAAAATTTGCCGTTGTTCTTGTCTATATTCAATTATTCATTCTAAGTATTTGCTACACAATTCCACTATTCGTCTGCTTTCCATAACTGCGTGATTTTTGTTTATTTCAAATCCAAATCCTAGTTTCTTTATCCAATTTTGGAGAGTTTTCTCACAGCAGCTCACGTTACGGCCTGAAGTATTCAATTTCTTCCTTATGATTTCAATTGTAGGAATCTCATTGCTTTTTTATAACAGTCGTATATTGTTTTTTTCAATAATTTCATCAGATGTACATTTAAAGGTTCTGGTAATTCTGTATCACATCGCGTCTTGCGTTCATAAGGTTTGATTTTGACTATTTTGTGTACAGTTGTGCAAGGAATTTCTGTCAAATCTGGTGTTGCTTGTAATAGTTTGTTTTCCTCGAAACCAAACTTGAGATGTAGATTCTTATATACATAGAAACATACTATCTGTGTTTCAATATTCAAATGCAACCGAATCTTCTTAACTGGTACTTATTTTTCGCATTGTTCACCTTCGCTATTGGAATCACTACACTGGAAAAAGTCTGCGTTGTTATCACACTCGTTATTACTATTAGTACTTGTCCACGGACGCCACATTTCAATCAGATGATAAAAATTTCAAGTAATTATAACTGCGCCAATATCGAATTTCAACACTCAAATCGTGATCAGTTTGTGAATTCTAACATTGATGAGACGACTGCTATAACCATACCCGCATTCCCTAATTTCTATTCGTTACCGTAACATTAATTCAAATTCAATTTTACGACTCTTCAGCCAATCATAAAACTCGGTTAGTACTAAGTATCCAATGAAACCAGCAATTCAACAGTACATGTGGATTAGTTGGCAGGCGGTTCATTTTTATATATTGGTTTTTTGGCCTTTGAGAAAACCGACACCCTTTGAGTGTGCACAATGCGGTTACTTGGACTATACTTAACAAGTACATCTATCAAATTTTCGTTGAAAAATTCAAAACTGCTCACTAGGAATTCACCTGACAACTTTTTGGTACATGAACCCTTTGTATCCTTGTCTTATAACTTCAACAGCTTGTAACATTCACTTTATCACAGAGAACAGATTGTCTACTATCACAAATCGTTTATATCTGCACCGCAGCAATACATCACGTTTTTTCGTGAAATTTTCGATTCAGAGTTCAACTTTTCGAGTTGGAAAAATATATTGGCATGTTTTTTGTTACTTCCATTTTCCTCACGAACCGTGCGCATCAAGTACCTACTCCACCCCGAGAAGACTCAATCGGAAAATATATCGCTATATAGGGAATATATCTTGTATGCATTGAGAAAATTCCAGAATAAATATATTTCCGTCCTATACCGTTTTATCAGATCGCGTATTATCGATTTGGGAGTTATTGGTTTCGTTTGTTTTATTTACATATGAATACTCTATGGAACAGATGTGGTTTACTACGGCCCGATGTTTAGTTAATGATGTTATCTTTCCTAGACAGAAAACAATCAATAATGGTTTCTTTAAAAAACGACTTTTCATAATATTCAATTCATTGAATAGGAATATATGTTTTTGTTGCTCAAAAGAGTCTTTTTCTAGGCCATCGCTAACCAGACTGCTGAGCCTCCTTTGCAGGTGTTAATTGTTTGTTTTTGGCTTCTTAATAGAGCCAAGTAAACATAAATGAATACGGTGCGAACGTTAAAAGTTCCTCTTCTTGAGTTTTGAACGAGACAAGATAGTACGGTAGGACAACATTTACGTAAAAAGGCATCACTTTTGTCGCCTTCGATAAGAAAAAAATAGGGTTGCATCATTGGTCGCCATTTCTCTCTACGAAAATGTTTTATGAAAAATGTGAAATAAATATTTCTGTTTTTGTACCAAATTTTATTTGTAAATGACGTTACTGTAACTAATGTTCTATGAGAACTTTTTAAACGAATACAATGATGATAATAATAATAATAAAAATAGACAATTTTCACCCTCATATACCTGCAGTCGGTAATAACAGACAGTCCTTAATGACTTAATTATCTGAGTTTCGTTTACGTGACAATGTGGGTATGCTTCTCTGTAAATCGGCGAGGTCAATTTGGTCTTTTAGTAACTTACATTTGAAATGCTTATGTTTATGCATTTCCAAGGATTCCAAATAATTGAGTTTTCAACTGAGTTCCAATTGAGTGCAAAATTTTTGTATCGTTTAGCTTCGACAACTTGTGGTTGCATTTCAAGGAATGGTTTGAAAACGTCATTTTTACCTAGTCTGAAGGACCTTTCATGTTCAGTACTGTTCAGCATAGCGTTCTGAGAAATTTCGACCATATTGTCCAACATAAACACTAGTACACTCCGGACACTTGAGCTTATAAACTTCAGATTTCTCCATCTTGTCTACTTCTTTGGCATTCAAAAGGAAATTAGTCGACCCGGCATGTGGCCTGAATGTCTCTTCCACATTGCTTCTTCTCAAAATTTCTGCAATTGTCTCTTTTCTTTTATCGAAATTTGTTACAGTTACAAATTTCTAGATTTCTGATTGGTTGATCTGGGAGTTTAATAATCTATACCTAAATTTGAGTCTTTGTTTTCTGACTAACTTCTGGATTATGTCTGCGTTGAAACCATTATTTTGTCCTATCTGTATAATTGTTAAAATTTCCATATCCAAATTGTTAGTAGACAAAGATAACGAGAATGCTCTGTGTAAAATAGAATTGTAGGCTACTAATTCATGACTGTCGGGATGAAATCACATGCGATTGTGATGTTTGTAGAGCTCGGTTTTCTGAACATTGGACTCAAATTTATTTTGATAATGTCTGATGGTCAGGTCTGAGAAATTGATCTGTCTCTCTATCTCTATTTCGCTATAGCCATTCCACAATATGGCGCACGTCAGCTGTACCTCACGATACTCTAAATTTGTTCAAACAGAAATTTTCCGCTTCTGGTTGGGATGAAATCATTTGAGCGTGAATGTTGTTGACACGCTCAGAGGTTCTTCTCGTGATGCAGATTCTACTTTTATTGCACAAAAATCTTTTCTCGGGAAGATTCATGAAATATTTATGGTGAGGCGATATTCAGCTTTGTGTCTGCATCATCTAGCCTTCCAGGTTTGCTACCAGGATCAAGAGCTCCTCTTCAGATGAGCCAATATTGTAGGAAGGACATTCGGAGTCATTCAGTTCGAGTCCATCTTTTTCGTAGACTCCGGTTCGTATTCTTTGGTTAGTTCGTCATCCAAAAAAGATCTACGGTAGCACTGAGTGGACTCAAGAGTCATGAATCCTTTCGGCACATATCTTAGGATGTTATTCTATACCCCCGCTGCAGTGTTGGTTCATAACTATTCTAGCATAGTCCATCACGGCAAAGCTGCACATTACCATTATGAAATTTTTACGACAGAAGAATGTTTGGTGTCACTGATTACTCGTAGTCTCAATCATTAATCTTTTTGGCACGGACACAAACTTTCGAATGAGGCGTAATTTAGGACTTTTACCTCCATTGGTGATTCCTCATCCGGTTGGGGGTTCTAATACTCTACTCTACAGGGCAGACTGTGAGTGTGAATTCCAAAGGACCTGCCATATAAACGACGGATGAAATGAGAAAGTAGAGGATCTTAGAAAAGAACTTTGAAGGGCACCAATTAGTCGACTCAAGAGTCAGTGAAAGGAAGTGGTGGTGAGAAAATGAACAATGAGCCGCTCAGAATGAACAACTTTTTGTTGAGTCATTTTTGTTCAGTCATTTCAGGACTTTATCGAATACTTCAATTAATTATATCGCATTTCTTAAAATTTGTTCAAAATCTGTTTTCCAATAACCAGATGTCGCATCCCTATGAAAGACAACTCTTAAACGTCAAAACTTGTGCGAGCTAAGGACTAACGAGGTCTTACTTTTCAACATGTGATTCCTTACACGGGTTGGACGATAGGAAGTGAAGATGAAAGTATCTCTCGAAACTGCTTGTATACTTCGGCGAATATTGGAAAAACAAGATGGTGAAATATTAGAAGTGAGGAATGTGACAAAGAGTATACTAACTCGTTTTGAAGAACACTCAGTACATATCCGATTTCAGAGACCAGGAAAGTTTAGTGTCGCTCAACACTGTACAGAATATTATGACTTTATATTTTGTGTAGACGTTCGAAGATCTGGCCACATTTATTGTTTTGTATTATGCAAATGTTTCCCTTTATCGGCCATTTTCGTCACCCCATTATGTATGAAGATATATTTCTGATCCTTTCCACATGTTGGGTTTTATATATTTTCAAGTGGAAGTCTGGGAATAATAGACCTATGAGCGATTGTCCCGTTCTTCTGAAAGTACAGATTGTCTACTCACGAAATTGAGTTCATCAATTCAACATTTTTTTCGACTAGTGATGCTGTTGTAAATTCCAAATTGAAATTTACAGTAATTGATATACCGAGGACAGAAAGCAAGTCCTCTCAGGATTATATGTCAATAATGTCTGCCACTGTACTCTAAGGTAAGTAGTGTATCGTGTGGAGTTTTTATGGCATGATTATCCTCAGGATGTTTTTATGAAGTTTAAAAATGAATATTTCATTTGGCAGAACTGGTTCGTGGTACAATTAAGCCTCTAGCAAATCTTACTTTTGTTTGTGGCAAAATGAAAATTATTGACAAAACATCAAACATTGATATCTGCCGGGTATACCAGAGCTGAAGATATCTTGTACCCTTTATGATCTGAATTTCATTCATTTCCAGGCAAACTACCGGAACTGCTATATTTTTGATTCAATTCGTTTTCGTATTTAAAATATTGAAAAGAATGGATAATTGTGATTGCGTAAAATGTTACAAGTTTTTCGATTCCAATGATCTCTAATCTGCAATAATGATGGGGTTACTAATCAGCCTGTTCAATATAGAAATGGACCACAGTGACTATATTTACCATATATAACTACCAAATATTTTTGATGAATAAATCGTCAAATTGAACTCTTTTGCTGTCATAATCGTAAAGTATTCTCCTCCATACGACCGTGTATTTATTTTTATTATCTGATGAATGAGCTGTAATATTGCATCAAAAACCTAGCTATCAGTAATCTACGTGAAAATAACTCTTCATTGGTACTCATAATGGAAATGGCTAATCGCGAATAACGAGTGAGTCGTTTAGTAAATTAACCCAAATTATTTCCATGAAATATAAAATGGAACTTGATCGCCGATGATTTCTCATTTGCGAAATATGCGTTATTTTCACGTTTTTACATTACCATCTACTCTATACTTCCAACATGGCGAATAGAGTATTACGCTGAAATAATGCACATTCACAATGGTCCTAGTTTCCATATTCCAGGTTATTCCTTGCTCTTGAAACTGGATTTTATTGAATTCAACTCTTCTTCATAATGCTTTCTATATCATAGATTTCAATATCATGGATTTCTATTCGAAAATGAAATATTACGTTGAGAGAAAACGCGAGAATAAGTGATTCAGGTGAGCCCATGAAAAAATGTCCGATAAAATACAAACTAGACATTATTGGTATAGTAATCAACATTAAAAAGCGGTTGTCTTGGATTTTCGAATCATCATTTCAACATTAACCACTTATGAACTCAATTTTTGACTTCTATTTGAAATTATGACTTTTTACTGCTATCCTATTTCTTCAAAAACATCTTCATTTGTCAGTGTGCCCACTTTTCATTCGTTTGAGAAGTACCAGCGATGATATATTTTCTATGTACTTACATTTCGCGCAATTTCTAACTTTTCATCGTAAATCATCAAAAACTTAGTCATATAATTATATACGTGGAGAATGTTCAGTATTTTCTTTCGTAAAATTTTCACGACAAAGCATCGGAAATATGCACTCTGAAAAGTTATCTCGACATGAGAACTGGTTTCTGAAGAAATGGCCAAAATAGTAATTTGAGTTGAAAAATTGTGACACTCAAACTGAAGAGAATTTAAATCTGACTTCGAGGTAGGTAACTCAATAAGCATTTAATTGTGAACTAATTCCACTTCAGTATTTTTCGATTGAGAAATACAAGCTCCCTCATTTGACACTTCATTCATTTTATGGATCATTGTTTTGTTCCATCAATAGTTATATTTCTTCAAAATTTCCTCGGATTAAACAAGGTTTCACCAGAAACTGTGGATATACGAAATCAAACAATTCCCATCTGATTTAACAGATCTTTTAAATGTGGTCTTGCTGAACTTTTTCTCATGCTATCTACAGCCTGCTGCTCAGATGAAATTTGTTGTATACCCATCACCCTTTCTCTTGATTTTGCTCTTTCGAATGCTTGATGTTTGGTTCTTCAATGAAATTCGGGATTTTGTGCCAACCTACTGCAGCCCACTTATACACTTGTAATCATCATTAAAATATGGAAATATTATGAGTTTCTTGCCAAAAGATTTTCAACAGACTTTTTATCAGATTATCATATGAAAACGCTGCAGATACATCAAATTTGGCAAGATGCATCACTTTACTTGCTTTTGTACTCAGAATAGATCTAATTGATCCCAATTTCGCAACCAGACTGAATATTTGACTGTAACCTATACCCTTACGCTGATTGAATCATTTTACTACCAGCATGGCCTTATATCTTTCTATCTTCCATCTGGCTTCGTTTTAACTCGAAAAACTCATTTACAGAGTACCGCCTTGGCTCTTTCTTTCAATTGCCTAGTATTTTAGTTCAATGAAGCTATTTCCGTATTCATCGCTCTCTTCCATTGGCTCTTTCTTTACTGTTGGCAGCCTCTCTGACTGTACCAGTGTGTAACTTGCTAACTAGTTACTCAACAGACATGAAATGTGCAGGTGGTTTCTAGATTGATTTTTCTCTTAGATCCCCCTGGAATCGAATTGAAAATCTTCTTCTTCTTCTTCTAGGTTCTCATTTCCATTTTTTATACTGATTTACTGTGCTTCTGCTTCTCATTCCAAGTACACCGAAAGGACAATTTGACCATTTTGCTCTGGGAAATAAAACTTGAGTCTCTTCGAAATATATGTTCTTGATGTTTCTTCTCTTCCGACTGGAAATATGGGCGAAACAAAGTGAAGCATTAACTATGAGGTGTCTCTTGATAAGAATCCATATGGATTCCATCTACAGATGATTGCAGTTCTAGTAAGAATGTATAGCAGTATTTACTGATTGAGACAAAATTGTTCATGTTGGGAAACTGAAATATGATTCCCAGATTATATCTAGTATAAATATATCACAACAAACAATTTGGAGATGAATTTGATTTTTTGGGGACTTATTTCTGTTAATCAACCCGTTACCAGTGAAAAATTTCAATACATATTCTTCGAATTTCCAAAAAGGTTCGTGTATTTCCACACCTAATAATTTCACCCAAAGTCGACAATAAGTCAGCTCTAAGCCAGGAACAATAAGTTCAACTGTTCATTATCATACTTCTCCAAATAGCCCAACGAGTACCATATGGCCTGAAATATGGGGATTTTCAGATAAGAAATATCCATACACTTAAAATTAATTAAACCAAAGTTACATTGTATATCTCCGTAAATTATTAGGTTATTTCCGGATGCGGCTGGTGGCTGGATGGGGATGCGACTACGGATTTAATTATACTTATTATGATTTTGGTAAAACTTTCTTGACTATACGTTTGTCGAGAATCTGTCACTGAACACTCGTTACGTGGGACTTGGAAAGTTTCACACTGGTGACAATTCAAAAGGAATGTGTTAATTTCTGTTTCCGTCTATATTCACGAGTTGGAATATGAGAAATGTGGTGGAACAATATTATGTACATTTTATTCAAATTAGTTATTCAGTGATTTAGGAACTCATTCTGTTATTTCTGCTTTTTCCAGGCAGTCTGAAGATTGTTATTGTTATTTCGGAGAATATCAAAAATGTTATTGTATTCAAAGTGTACTATGTAATAATAAATATTAGATAGAACGTTCCGTGTCAACATGGCCCCCATCAACTTTTTTTGAATACGGAGCTGTCTTCTTCATTATAGATATTGATAAAGCGATAAATTTACAATCCGAGGGTATATCACATTTGATATTTTCATAGTGTTTAATTTGAAATAACTACTATCATCGGTGACAACAATTTTAAATTATGGTTCTGTCGTTACTTCTTCTGTGAATTGTTTCGATTTCTTCGAAATATAATTCAGACAACTCAATAAATTCGACAGGCAGGTATCCTTACACAATGAAGATTTGTACTTTTTCGTTTTGGTTTTTTTTTATTGCCCTAATCCTTATTTTAAAGCTAATTTCTTCCTAATCAATTATAACTGGTAATATTTTCATAATTCTCAATCCTGAATGTGACGAAAATATCAGTTTTTAGTCGAAATTCAATTGTTGTATAATTTGGTATGATCAAATAGCATTTAAATTCATGTACCATCTTGAACGCGTAGGCTTTGCTTGGTTTCTATAGCAGTTGTTTATATTTGTTGAGAACTGTCAGACATTTATGAACATATCAAAGATGTATTTAAATGATGAAAGGACTGATTTGCTATTTAGTATGCAAAATCAAAAGAGGGTTCCTATTGATATTGATATTCTCCGATATAACAATTGCGAAAAAATCTTCTTCGTATCTGTTATGGTTCAGAATATAGCAATGTTACCACATGATAAAATGATCGGCCTGTATGCATAATTGAACTCATCTAGCATTTTAATTTTCTCAGATCTAGCAATACGATTTATTCATTCAGATCTACCGAGAATTCAAAAAAAACACAAATGAAAGTTATGTGGCTACTATTCTACTATCCTATCATCTTTTGGTTATGATACTGTGCAAGGGCTAAATATTACACTTCAGTAAAGTCCACAAAACCGTATCTCATAAAAGAACTATGAAAAACTATCACAACAACTACAGCCTTGTTGATTGTGCTTCATCATATATTGTTATCTTTATGAGTTTTGTAATTTTAAGCAATAGCGATTCCTTGAAAACATATTTCTCACATTTTTCCTCGGGTCTAGAGATTTTCTTTGACGAGTTTCGATACCAACTTTTTCACATTCTGACGATAATCGACTCATGAAAACAGATTCAAATTCGAAAATTCAGCTCAACTGACCATCTGCCCGACTGCTCTGGAGCTGGTCATCTGAGGGTTGTTTTCCGTAAGGGGGCGACAGCTAGTTAACGAAAAATCACATGTGTTTCTGTTAGTTGAGTTCCAATCCTTTGTTTTGGAGTGAGGCTCAGGACAGATTCTTTTTGGTATTTTAAGCGCCACAATGATTTCCATCATTTCATTTTCGGCTGCATTTACTATTTGATTCTTTGACAATATCAGTATAACTTTCCTAAACAAGAACGATGCGAGAGTGTATCTGTATAACCATATTTTTGATTTCTTCGATGGGTATTAATGTTGCAAGCTTCCCAACCACCTATCGACTCCACCGTCAGGATCCTCGCCTCCGCCAGACGTCCGTTCTGTGTGGATTGGGCCTAAGGTGGCTTGTGGAAAATTGCAAAATTATGTTCCTTGATAATTTTGATTATCGTCAAACGATAAAAAATTTATTGAATCATTCACTTCCATCTCAGTGATGAATTCAACTGATGGAATGGAATTGAAAAATTCTACAAACTTGCTCCACTGGCTACCTGTACCAGTAGAAAAGACTGGTTATCATAGATATCATCAACGTATCTGTACCAGTATAAAAAACTTTTCCAACTGACTATTATGAATTTAATTATTATTTATGTGATGACATAAGGATTTGTTGAAGGGACTTCTGAAGTTAACAGTAGAAATCTTATTTTTTGTGGTTCTTACAGCGATCCAAAATCGCGTGGATTGATAATAACACAATTTTCATACTACCATCCGATTCTTATACCACTATACAATTTTTTTATTGGAAAAGACATATTTTTTTTCAATTGAATTGGTAGTAATGCTTTTTTACATTACAAATTCTACTTTTCGATTCAACCGCTATGTAGAAGTGTGATTGATATTTACTCTGGTATGGTGAGTGTTTGGTGCATATAGTTTGGATCTTGGTGGGACTCGCACGTTGAAATGTTGAACCTCGTTAATCTTCATCTCGCACAAGTTCCGACTTACTTGGACTTCATCAACAGTATCAGTGTGATCTGTATACGAAGTTCAGGGGAGAAGTGAATTTTTGAAGAATTTTAAACTCTAATCACTTAATACTATTGCGGTTGTTCGTAGACGAAGGTACGGCAAAGGATCGCCAGTATACACCCGCCTTTCTGTCACGCACTAGTGTATACCGAAAACGTGTCTAGCATTTAAAACGTACAAACGATCTCAATGTTCTACATACAAATTAACTTACTAATAGTAGAGTAAACAGCAGTATATATCACACAAGATTTTTGAAGATCAGGATAGAAGAACAATAAAAAATAATATAAAAAAAATCGGGGTTGGATGAGAAATGAGTGGAAAATAAAAAAAGAAAACCAAATAAGTGGTAGCATACTCAATTGGTCAAATATTTTATTGAATTTCATTCATATATTTTCTGAATAGTTGAAGTTTCGTATGTATTCACATTAAAGTGAATACTATTGCTAACGACGATTTTCTTCTTATTGGGCAAATAATCAAAACTGTAGTAGTTCCCTTATAGTTGAGACTTGAGAATTGTTCTGACAAATACGACAATCATTTGAATTTTCATTTTTGGCTTTGACAGACAGTAAATTTCAATATGATCAAAATATCTTCAAGAATTGCGATAATCAATAATACTGGGACTTTTTGGAAAATACAATATGTATAATAATAATTTTTTCAATAGTATCTTTACTGAATCAAGGTGGGTACTTTCTGAAAAAATTGGGAGTTTTTGGAACGTATAGGTTCGGATATAGTTTCATTAACATCAAAGTAGATTTCCAGAAAGTCTCAGATCATTTTGAGAAGATGAGAGTATGAGAGGGAAAAAATACCTTTTTCGGAATTTTGACTGATTGATTCGACATTATATTGTATTATTGACGTTTGTAGAAATTCCAGTGATATTCGAAGTGAGGGATGATGAATATCTTTTGAAATCATTGGCAGCTGGTCTTGGGTAAACGATCAGATGTGTTATAACTATAGAATTTAGTTGTTTTAGTTTGTGAAAGCTCATTGCTGTGAGTTTATCACGTTAATGTTGTTTACATGCACTAAATCTGCTCGATTTACAAAGTTAGTTTGATTGAAATTTCCCAGTATCAATATATTACTTTCATAGAGGTACTCAAGTGTCTCTAGTGTTTCCAATAGGTTTTGTATATTTGAGCTACTTGAGTTGGTTGTGATATAAGGTAAAAAAGAATAGAAACAATCTGAGCATATGACTGATCCTGAAAAAACAAGATGTGACAATAACCTCATAGTAGCTCATGTACTCAGTCTCAACCAGGCCTGAAAATATGTTTAAAATCTGATTAAAATCTGTTTTTTCGTTAATCAGCTGTCGCCCCCATACGAACGACAACTCTCAGAAGTTGACAAACTT
>WOGR01008612.1:0-11752 GCA_015342045.1 Leptinotarsa lineolata | reverse complement strand
TACAATACTACCATAAGCTATTGAAAATAAGGAAGATTAGCTCTTCACCATTTAAATCGACGTACACTAAGGTGTACACCATGACTGAAAGGGTTAAACTACAAATGAATGGTTACATCACCCTTTATATAACATCACTCTAGGTAATAACCGAGGTACCTGAATTATTTTTACCTGCGACAATTTGGGTACGTTAATTTGAAAACCGGTGAGTAAATGATCGATTTGATCATTTAAATCGGTGATTACCTAGAGTAGTACTATATAAGGGGTAATGTAATCATTCATTTATAGTTTAATGTATCAGTTTAAAAATGTCCTTATAGGACGAAAGTGCAGTAACTTTAGTTGCGAATAAAAGTGGTAAAAAAACAGAAAATTTTCATTTCTCATTTTTCGTGATGATCTCTTACCACGTAGTAACGGCTACATCGATCAATTTAATTGAGGGAGGCGCCTGAGATACTAGTACTCTTTATGAGGCTGCAACCATAAAAAAAGGATTTTTTTGTTTTGTTACGTAGGTGGCTGTGATTTCAGATTTGAATGTTGTTTTCAAATTTCAACAACGTTTCTAATTAAACTTTTTTAATATCGAAAACAAAGGTAGTTTACTCTTGATCGAAATTTTTATTTTTGATTTAGAATTTTGACAACTCAACTCCAAGCTTCCCGCAATGCACAAATTTTTATCAAGAATAAAATTTTCTGACAAATGGATAATAAAAAAGTTTCCCATATGGTGCAAACTTTTTGAAACTCATTGTACACTATTCGCCTGTTTGTTTCTGTACAGTTCCCTTTTATAAACAGTTTTCTCTTTATACTTCACAATACATTGCTATGTATTCATTTGCAGGAGACTCCGCCGAAAGTGCCCAAATTGGTGATATCCAATCGAAGATTTGATAGTGATACGAAACGTACCCCACGAACTCAAAGGTCAGCTGAAAAAGCGAAAAAACATAGACACAAAAAGAAACGGAGAAAGTTCGTTAATTCTTCGGGTGATGAAAGTGAAAATGACTATAGTGATCCAGACTTTTTGGCCTAGCTATGCGCCCAAATGAACAGGTTACACTGTTCAGACTGTACAGTGAGTTTTAGGTAATCGTCGGCGAAACAAAATACATGTTATAGAATGTTTTTATAAACTGAAATTTAAGAAAAGGAATTTTGTATGAAGTAGTAACGCACTTTTAATTGTAAATGAAATGTGGTGATTGTTCTAATTTTCGTTTTGAGCTTGCAGAGATTTTCACATCTTTTATTATAAATATGATAGAGTACTATTGCATGTGAGGGTCTCTTCAATCGTTTTGTATAGTTTTCGTATGCATTTTTTTATAAACTGTAAATCAGGGGATATTAAACATAAAATGGACATTCACTCCTGCCATTTGAAATGACTTTGAACCAAAATGTTCGTTCTGCGCTGCTGCGCTACTGGTTCTTTTTTCAGCCGGATCGTTTTCAGGGTGATTCGCAGATACACCTGAATATGTTAGTTTAACATTAGACTAGCAGCTTCGGTGAATTAGACTGGAAATTTAATATAGCGGAACTACTCATTATTTATTATGTGATCACTGACAAGAAGAAACCATTCAGAATATGTAATTTAAGTTCGTTATTTTTATACAGAAACCTCCTACTTAACTTCATTTGTTCATTAACCAATTAGGCTAAGTACACCTTCAAGCACTTCATTGAAATGGCCTAAAATTTGGATGAGGGTGCGTTAATTTTCATGTGAACAAAATGGATGGGTGTTCACTTTCAAGGAGTTGGTTTCTAACAACTCAAAGAAATTTAGACAGCAATCTCTTCAGGGTTTTACACAGCCATATGTTGGGTTAAGTATTGAATAGTTGGCTACTGTTATGTTTCAAGTGCATGAGAAAAAAAGTGTTTCCTAGTCTCCTGAAAAAAAATCCTGCTCCAACTTTAATGCCAAATAAGATGACCTCTACACCTATTCACCTATTTTTCATTTTCGCCTTTGACTTCATCCGTGAAACTGAACGAGATTTTATTATTACACTAGTCATTTTTACATAAATTTTTAGAGCATCCGTCCAGTAAAATTCAAAATGAATTCAGGAACTAAGCATGAGTTTTAGTTCCTCATTTTGAATAGTGTATTTGTATGTATTGACGTTCTTGTCTTTGAACGAGGACTTTCATATTTAGTTGAATAGAGAATTGATTCAAAAATTTATCCAAATTATAGGCATTCATTCAAGTGTGATAAAGTGTGCTAATGCAGGTTTTGATTTAAAATAATGTCTCAACCTCTGCTAAGGATATATCTTGGAATACCAATGAATCAACTGAATATGCCCCACCACTTTTTTATTTTTTGTACTGTTTAACTAGCCTGTTTTAAATTTAGGATTTATATTCCACAAGCAAAAAGTATATTGAAGACATAACATAGAAGGACTTTTAAATTTAAAGTTCTATAATACATCAGTTCTGAAGCTAATTGAATGACTTGAAGCTATTTTCTAAGTTTGTTGGCCGTGGTCTGCAAGTTTCTATGACCGACGTTTCGTCAACAACTGCGGCACGGTGGTGTGCGTGGGTTCGTCCTATTGGTTGCATCAATTGGCTTGATACTTGTGTAATTTAGTGTAGGTAGACAGGTTTTATGTTAACTTCTTACTTTTGGTTGAAGCTTTCACTATGTTTCTGGATTTCATTTGCCTACCTATGTATTCTTAGCTAGTAGCCCTGAGCATTTGAGTCTTTTCGAACGCGATAACTTGGGTGCCGTCTCTGAGAGCATATTCCGCTACTGCTAATTTCGCGACAGTGTCTCTTGTTGAAAGAGTTTGAACTTTCACAACCAGATATAATTGTGTGTCAAATCTGTTTTCCAGATTTGTTAACCATGATCTGCAAGTTTTATGCCCGACGTTGTGTCTACTACTGTAGTGGTAGACATTAATAAAGGTTGTCCTGTCAGCAGATACTACATTATTGGAATGACTCCGGTTTTGTATCATCGGTGGTCATGGCCTTAGCTTTGTTCTAACCAATAGGAACTGAAATATACGGACTATTGAAATACATTTATCTTTTATTAGCCATCGCAAATGAACGCATTCTGTCATCTGTGTTGGCACATAGACAATGTATTCAAACAATGTCCTTATATTTTTATTGCTTTGATTGTACAACCGTTTGCACCGGGCCTTTGATAATGTGTAGGCGGAACGTCAGGCATTAAACCACGGCCAACAAACCCGGAAAACAGCTTGGACACAGTTTCATGTTCTCTTAGGAAAACTGGACAAGAGTGTTATTGAACTATATAAATTTAGTACGAAACAAGCACAATATAGTTTGCATGTGTTGATACACAAAACTCTATATGAATTGTAACCATATGGTCGTCACAGATCAGATGAAATCACCTCAGTCATTTGTATATTATCTTGCTCATTGCCTTGAAAGTATTTGATATTCCTAAAAGAATTTGTCTGGAATAACTTATTTTCTAGGGTAATTCATGAGTCATCAAAAAAAGTGTGGTTTTGATAGATCAAGTGAAAAATTGCTTTTGGGAACAACATCCTTTGAAAAAGATGAGCTGATAAAAGTATCACATTACCTATGAACTGTGAAAAACAAACACTGATGTACATACTGAGAGCTCAATGTTGATAACGACTTTATTTCCATTCATTATTTCTGTTCCTTTTTTTCAAGCTCGTTTATATTCTGTGTTTTTTGTATATTGTTGAGGATCAGTATGGTAGTGTTATCCACTCTGTTCCAACCGATTGGTAGTAATATTACCTCTTTTAATGAAAACAGAAAATAAATAGGTTTCTAAACTTTATTTTGGTTACCTTCATACACGATGAATTTCGATTCAGTATTATGGTTTTAAATGTATTACTCTACTTTTACAATTTTGTGCAATTTGACGTTAGGACTGAATTTTTTACTGCACATTATTATTTTTAATATTTTCACTAAATTTTGAGCAGGTTATTTAAAGTAGTTTATTTATATTTATAATATAAGTTGTGAATTGTTAGTGAATGTAAAATTTCCCTGTAATGATTGTTTGTTCAGGCCATGATTTTAATTTTGTAAATTAATGTGTGTTTGGTCTCACAAACATGAATTATTCAGGGTTTTCCATATTGTAAAACTCCCCATTTCTATTTAAATAAATTTATATTTGTAACAATCTGTTTACATTTGAATAATCATTTTTCTCACAATTCAACTTTTAAGTTAGTTGCCTTTATCATTTTCATATAATAACATTTTACAAAAATGAGCAGTGACCAATAGGTAGTCACCAATCATTCCTGTCCAAACGTTCAGCGAAAATTATTGCTTAAAATGATTTTCTCTAATGACGTGGGGATTTTCGTCGGCCCAAAAATGGTCATTATGAATGTTCACAATAGCATCTCGCGAAAAATTTGCTTCGTCCGTATATATGATATTTGATTAAAAATTATCATCCCGGGGCAGTAGAGCTTGGACCCGCTGTATGTGATATAGGTCTTATAGGAGGTTTGTTTTTAGAACTGTCCATACGGTGACTTCCATCTGCAGTGCAATTTTCCTGGTACTATTTGAAGGATCTTCTTCTATCACATCAAGTATAGTTTCTTCCTGCACCTGCATTTTTATTAAAACTCCCAGTTTCACATAATATTGCATGTAGCGTTCGTTGTAAATGTTTTAGCACATGGAATTTCTCTGTTATCTGTTCTGGTAAATTATCCGTGCTTCTTCCGAATTTCCATTTCCTAATCCATAAATAAAGTGCATGTCAGCCATTACAGCGTCAGTAAAATTATTCAAGATGAAATCACTGCTAATTGACAACTCAGACTTACACTGATATGACAACACAAAGCTAGATATGAAGGAAAAAGGACGAAAAAGTTGTATTTTTAGTTAATTAATCTAAAAAAAATAGGAAACTACAAGTCATTGGCGTACTTTTTTCCAAATATTGTTGGCTGTGGTGCCCACTGAGACTTTACTGGACCTTATAATTTCAATCTAGTTAGGGTTAAAGCGCCTTATTACTTTAAATAACTGTAGCAAATTTTAACCGAATCGGTGTAAGGATATTTATGATATTTTATAAATACTGGAACTTTTTTCTTACAACAACCCTACGAATCACCCACTGAAGTTTCGTACCGTAGTTAGGAAACACCCTGTATAATAGCTCCGGAGAGAACGCCAGGGCAATTACTATGAAACGAACTCAAATCTCGATGGCATGGACCGAGTATTAAATTTAAAGACAGTATTACTTCTGTAGTGATTTATCAGAATGTAGCCGGTTTGCAAATAAGGCTTGATTTTAGTCATGCAGCACTTAGCGACTTAGCTCATGTGCTGTGATATGAATAGAGGTGGTGGAGTCCTCATAACAGTTAAGAAAGGTTTTAAGGCAAAGCTAATTCTGATTTTCACCATATTGAGCAAATCTTTATGAGGGTTGGCATTGGGAGAAAGTTTATCATTGGTTTGGTTTATCTCCTCCTAGATCCATTGAAAATACGTATATTGGCTACAATCTTCTGTCAGCAACGTGGAAAACCAATTTCCATAACGATGGCCTTCTGTCATACTGACCTAAAAGTTATTCTGCAGGGATTATAATTGAATCATTTTCTTACCTCAATTCACGTTCACATAGCGACAATTCATCGAATCATCGTTCACACAGCACTTGATCGGGAGGAACAAACCACTCACGTTAATCAACCGGCTATCATCTCTGCAGTACTCAATGAACAAAATCGTTTCACACTATCAGATACGACAGAAACTTAGTGTACCATGAACAGGACTCTCATAAAAAAACATTTATTTTTTAACGAGGGAACAGAAAATCATAAGTTCCCAATTGCTCTTTTCAAATATAAAATTCAACCTAACAGCGAGTTACTTCTAATGAATTGTCATTTTTGTTAACTAGAATGACTTTTGATGAGTATTAAAAACAAAGCTTTTTGATAAAAGTTTACATCCAGCAACTCAACCTTGCATCAATATTTAATAGTTGAGGAGAGTTTAATGGCTTGTTTTGATTGATTCTTATGGCAACGGAAGAAAAATAAATGAGCTGAGCTTTTATATTTCATTACATTTATTTCCATTGTCAGAACCTATCACTGATATCGCTTTAAACTTTGCTAAACAAACACTGAATACCTGGACTGCATGAATGAACTACGTTGTCTAACATGCCTACTTTATAGATCTGAAGACGGTGCGTACAATCTGTTTGAAAAACGAAACAGCAGAGCGCATTCTCTGTGCCTACCCCGACGCGGACCGAATCAGGTTTACAAGGATTACAGAGTTTCACTCCTCTCATCTGACCTAAAAGATTACTCAACAAATAAAGTAATCAGCTTCGTAAAAAAGCTGAGCTTATTTGGTGGACTTTGACTATGTGTGTCGCAATAGCATTACCTTGTACAGAAAATCACTCGATTCCTCAACAACAGTTTGTGGTGATCACATTTCTCGGCATCGAAGGAGCATTTGAGAATGCACAACCCAAATATTTGGCTGAAAAGGGCATAGAATCGACCGCGGTGAGGTTATTCCATCTGCGGTAGAAGTGAAATTCTAGTTATCCCCGATAAAAAATCAGCTGAAACTCGGAAAAGGTTTTACACCAAGCCACACTATCCTTATGAACTTGTCGAACGATCTGTGAAAACCGTGACCAAAACAAATCCGTTGTATATAAATGATGATTGTTAGATCAGTGATCAAGTAGAGCGCAATTGCCTGGTGACTGAAAGCTTTACAGCAAACGTCTCGGGGGACAGAAGTTCTATTGTGTACACAGACAGGCTACCTCCTCTCTACATTTTTCAGGAGAGACTCTAAATGGATAACATACATAATTGTGCATATGCTAATTGCACAAATGAGGCTTATACTGAGCGAAGCAGAGTACTGGTCAACCCTGAAAGTCAAAGCATTCTAGGAATGCCTCCAAGAATCAATTATGACCTACCTTATACAGATTATATCCTCTGGGAGGAGGAAATAAACTGTTGGTTCACTGATGGATCAAAAATACCATCAGGTTTTGGTGCAGGCGTATATAGTCGCAGACCCAAGGTAGAGATATCAGCCTGCTTAGCGACCTATGCCACCATATTTCAGGCAGAGATCTACAAAAAGGTGGTGCGAGCAGTCACTGGCATTGCTTTAGGCTTTGTCGACCAAACACCTAGTATCAAGAAGAATTTACGACTTCTGACAAATTAATTAGGATTGGCTCATTCATACTTAAATATGTTGCCAAACAAATGTTAGATTACAGCATGGATGACCTAAGTTGGCCTCTAATAGACCTTCTAAGAGATTACTATCATTTGAGTAATCATGTGAAAAGACTTAGACTGTCGGAAGACAGTGCAGACAGTTGCTGTTTGGAAAATGAAACGTCAAATCTTGTGGGTGTTCATCAAATAAGCTATGAATTATTGAAAACATGTGAATCAATTTGTGGATAAGACTTCAAGCAAAAAAAAATGAGAAAGAGGTATTAGGTTGTTTCAAAAATGTTGTCCGTTTTAATGCCAATAGGTCAAGACCATTGAAAGTTTGCTTCCCCAGCGCTGAGGAAGCCTTAACAGTATTAAAAAATAGACGGACAGTTAAGGTCCCCAATATAAAAATATTTGCAGACCAAACCAAACATCAAAAAGAATACTTCCAAAAAATTAAAAAACAGCTGAATGATTGCCTGGCCAAAGGAGAGAAAAAAATAATCAAATTCATCAACAATATTCCAACAATTATTAATCAGACACATCCAAAAAAGTCAGAAAATTATCAAAAACATATCAAATATTATCAGGATATCATCTACTTGAATGCAAAAAGTTATTTAGCGCACGAAGACACCATTATTGCCCATATTGTTTGCCAGAAACCAAATGTCGCAATTCTCAGCGAAGCAAGAACTACTAAGGATATGGAAGATTAGGAACTGCACATACAGGAGTATAGACTAAATAGATGTGATAGTGATAACAGACATACTGGTGGTGTGCTTATTTATGTTTAAGATTTCAAAGGAAAAAGAGTACTTGTACTAAATGGAAATTATTGGATTTTGTTTGTTGAAATCCTAGTGAGTAGACAAAAATAGTTGATAGGTGAAGTCTATCATTCTCCATCTTCTAGTGATGTAATTTTCCTTGATAAACTGGAGGATATACTTGAAAAATACAGTGAAAAGGGTAAAGTACTTTTAATTGGTGACTTTAATATTAATTTTATGAAAAACCACCTCTTTTACACAAAAAAGATTATCAACTTGCTAAATGCATATGGATTCGAACAGGTTGTGAAGCAATGCACAAGATGTACAAATAATAGTAAAACTCTAGTTGATTACGTAGTAACTAACTGATAGTATAGATGCAAATGTATTTGAATCACCAAAAATAACAGACCACTCATATTTATTCTCGATAGAATATAAAAATATATTTTTCCATATATCACATTCCATGTTACTTAGTGATAATTTCTTTTAGAAACTGTGAAAAAAAATCCAGGGAATTTGAATCAATTCCCCTAGTTGATGGAATAATATACCGTGTGCTTCATATCTTTTTGAACTTTCTTTATGGGAATAACATGTCTGAAGCTGTTCTTAGAATAATCAGTTTACCATAAAGTCTTCGATAATGTTCACACAATCAACAATTTTCAAAAATAACGATTTACATATATTTTGTCCAAAATTCATAACAAATTATCTAGCAGGGTTGTATAACATAAATTCTCGGTGATATTCAACCACCAAACTGTTTGACATCATGTCATAACTTGTGCGGTTGTGTGGTAATATGTAGAAAGCCAGACACATCGGTAAGAATAATCCCAGGAAAAGGTTTTTTAATGCAGCACGAGTGAGAGACTTCTGCCAGCCCATTGGAGTTGCACCTGTAGCAGTAACTGTCTCAGATTGCCTCTCAGGTATAGGAGTTATCGTTTCTACCGTTATTACCATTAGTCCCATGTATCTTTTGCCAGGTGTTGCACATAATTTACCTTGCAAAAAATATGTCTGAAAATTAAATTCTAAGTGAAAACAAAGCTATAACTTCAACTGAATGTCTACGTCAAATATTACGAACCTCATAAGCACAAACTACAATTCTATGTATGAGTTCCAAAGACAATAACTCGATTGCCATGGGCATGGCTGCCTCTGAATTTTCTAGATTTTTCTGGAATGCTTCAAACCCATAAAAGCTCATGTCTCTGAAAAAAAACTGATTTATGACAATCACTCATTTAGAGACTACACTGATAATATATAAACTAATATGAAATAATTTCTAATTATTACTCATCTCCCCTAGATATATTTACCCAAAATGATTTTGATAACCTCAGAGAACACTGTAAAAAGTTGAAGGAGAGATGCAATAAACTGAAAAGAAAAAATTTTATTAGCAACCGAGTTGTTTATTCCTACGACTCCCTGAAGTAGTCATGGCTAATAACAGAAACCCGTTAAAAATGGACAGACAAAGAGCTTCAACATCTAGAGAGAACTAATATATTACCAGTGAGGCAGTACGACAAATTTAATTGATGATCATATTTCAAAAGTTTACGGCATCTGAATAGGGAAGAATCTATATATGGCTTTTGCTGCTTACTATAGTTCAATAATGATAAAATTCAATCCGAAAAAGCGAAAAATATAGAGAAACCTGACCGTAAACGCCCCACTCAATTTACATTTGAAACAGTTTCAATATTGTAAGCTATTTTTCAAGTTCTTGGCTTGATGTTATTTGAAACTTTGTCAATAATGTGAATCGCATACGTTGAAAAGAGTCCCAAAGTTTTTTGCATCATGTGAAATTTATAGAGATTCCCTAACAACATTTACGTTGATTGATTTTATTACATTGGCAAGTGAAAGATTCCATCTGGGAGGAAAAGCTTGCCACTTTCGATTAGAGAAGATTCATCAAAATAGGTGCCTCTGTCTCTAATGAGTTCACGAGCCGCAGTAAGAACATCTTCTAGTTTGGAGAGGTTATATAAAAATATGTTTTGCTAGAAATGGGATTCAGTATTACAATACATTATTTAGGAAGGATGTAAATAAGAAGAAAGGAATGAAATTCTAAATATGGATTAGAGGACAGCAAGGTTATCGATTAGTTCGACTTCTTGTGATTTGTGTTTAGATACTTCCCTCATTAATGATAAGATACTTTGGAAAAGTATATGACGATTGTCAAAATTGTTGCATTTTATTTGTCCAAGAAATTTTCCAGTGATTCCATATTCTTATACGTATTTAAAATTTATGTAAAATGTTTCTCATATCTATTTCTTGATATCTGAAGATACTTAAATCAAATGCAATGCAAAAGAAAATAATTCACGAGAAAAGGTTGAAATTGTCATTTTCGTGATATGTCCATATTCTGAATTCTCTATCATTTTTTAAGAGAACATTTATATTTTGCCAGTAGAAGTATCATTAACCGTTTTTTTTAAATATATGGTTTTCCATCCATTTTGTATTGCTCCAAAGCACTTTAAGATTCAAAATAAATTTCACGGCGTCTTGCAACTTGTCCCAATATCAAAACTTCTTTATTCAAGTAACACTTTACTTCCAGATTCTCATAGAACAATTTACAAAATGTAATAAGTGTTTTACAATTCAAGCGTGTTCATTAATGTATCGTAGTTTTTTTAAACTGTTCAGTGAAAATCTCACAATAAAGAGTTATTTGAATACGTTATGGATTCTCATCAAGTATCAGCCAATTCCATCATGTATTTTACTGTTTTTGTCTTCAGCAGAATTCTTCAAAAAATATTTGGAAGCTCCCCTCAGAAGAAACAGAAAAGTGAAAGTGTTTAACTTGTGAATAAATTATGTAATATAATTATATTCGTATATATTCATATAAATATAAATATTTCATTTGTGGAAGTTTATGAATCATTTCAAAATTATTCAAGCATCATTTTTCCATGGATTCGTCATATTGGTGGAGAAATTAATGACATGAATTGGATGCTTCTTGCTGTTTTTGGGTTTATAAATATCACATTCTGAAAAATAAAAATAAATCAACAGAGAGTCTGCAGAAGTGTAATAAAGGACAAACTGAAAAGTCCAACCCAAAAAGTAACTGCGTAATATAAACCACTGGAGTCCAGTTAGTCAATAAGTTGTAATCACAAATTTTCCCTACAAATAAATACTTTTTGGAAAAATAAAATTAATATATGTAACTTTCTTTGGAATAGATAACAATTTTTCAGAAAGTAATACCTTTCCATTCTCTCGAAGAAAGCTAAGTATATAAAATTAATTTTTCGTAATTATTTAATTTTTAGAGAAATTTTGTGAATACAGGTGATTGATCCAAGGGTTTCAACCCTTAAAACCAGCCGCGATTCGACAGATTGATTTGATGACGAATTTTTAATCCAGGCCTTTCCTACAATAGAGTACTGTCACAACACAATTTTGAATAATAATTATTGTTTTTCGATCAACAGAGTTTTTTTGGGAATTTTTAAGAATATCGAAGTTATGCTGACCTGCTGATCATCAATTTGTTTCCATCGAGTCAATGAGATAACGACTTTATTAGAATAGAATAGAATAGAATACAAATTTATTCTGTAAGCCAAAAAAGATTGGATAGAACATGTCAAAAAATAGTACAATACA
>WOGR01008611.1:0-11752 GCA_015342045.1 Leptinotarsa lineolata | reverse complement strand
GTTTCACCGATTCTCAC
Source organism: Leptinotarsa lineolata (assembly GCA_015342045.1). NCBI lineage: Eukaryota > Metazoa > Arthropoda > Insecta > Coleoptera > Chrysomelidae > Leptinotarsa > Leptinotarsa lineolata. Next base: position 11,735 of record WOGR01008611.1, on the reverse strand, counting down.
GATTATTTTCCTGTCATTCAGAAAGGATGTTATCCAGTCATTCACTGGGCCACGCAGACCTAGGTTGTTGATTTTTTTGGAGACGAAATTGCGATTGACCGTGTCGAATGCTCGCGTTAGGTCGACGGATATGACAAAAACATACTCGTTTTTGTCCATTAGGTCGTTAAGGTGTTGAACAAGTTCTATTATCGCTGCTTCAGTAGACAAACCTGGGCGGAAGCCATATTGGCAATTAGTAAGTATATTATGCTTTGTAAAGAAATCTGTAATTCTCTTGCAAATAATTTTTTCAATTATTTTGGAGAAAATGCTCAAGAGGGCGATTGGCCGGTAGTTCTCTATTTTGCTCATGTCACCCTTTTTGAATATAAGAATCATCGCAGCCGATTTCACAACGCTAGGAAACGTGCCTGAATCCACTGATATATTTAGAAGGTCGGCAAGGTATTGAGATATAATACAAGCACACGTTTTTATTATGTCAACCGGGATTTCATCTAATCCAGTTGATTTTTCATTAGATAAGTTAGCAATAACTTCCTCGACTTCCTCTTTAGTGGCCGGTATGAATACAAAAGAATTTATTATGCTGTTTGGGGTTGTGCACGATTTGAATTCATTATTTCCAAAATGTTCAGAGATTTCATTTTCAATGACGGTGTCAAATAAGTTAGTAATAACATCCGTGGTTTACTGATCTTCATGAGAAATTTCAAGTTCTCTCTGCTTTCTTGATTTCCTGTAACATTATTTGTGATAGTCTATATTGTTTTGGATGTATTACTGGAGTTTTTTATTTTGTTGTTGTAGAATTTGTGTTTTTCTTTTTTAATATTTTCATCCTCTTGTTTTTAAATTTTTTTATAGTGTGTTTTGATTTTATCATCTGCAATTCTTTTTCTTGACCAGTCTAACTGTTTTAAGTTATCTAGGTCATTTTTCAAATCGTCTGATAAAACTATTTCACTTGGAAAGTTTCAACTTATAGCTTCCTTTCTGTTTTTGGGAAGGCCACAGCAAAGCACCATGAAAAATCTTGCAAGAAAAGCTCAAATGTCTTATTTACATTGCTCCCGTCAATGTATGGCATATTGCGCATTATCTTCTCTAAATGAAAATAAAATTCATTTATAGAGACGTCATCGGAGGAACAGTAGGAATAATATAAGTTTTCTTCAGTTATATTCTAAGTACGAAGAGTAATATCAGTTATTTGAGCATGATGATCGAATAGACCTGGGTCAAAGTTAATTACTTTGGTTAGATCAGGGTGACTGGTGACAACAACATCAATACATGAAAAACTATTTTTGTTATTTATAGTGAATATGCTAGTGTAATTATCAATCATATATAACATTTCAAAAAAATTGAAAATGTCTACCAGTATTCTTGATTCAATTTTTCCTCCTTTCATATCAATGTTTAGATCTCCACAGAGAATTAAATAAGTGATAGAGCTGAATGCCTCCGTTAGTAGCTCAGACAGTTGATCATAAAAAATTTATAGATTACTGCCTGGTGGCCTATATATATATTTATGACGCAACATGTCTTAATAATTTATATTGCAGAGCATTCGAGAATATTTTCAAAGAAGTAATTATTAAAAAATCCTATTGACTTTGAGTACGAGACCAGATCATTTCTAACAAATAAAATAAGCCTTCATGTGTATGATTTTTCCTATGAAGGCTACTTAAAACGGTATAATTGTTTATATGGATACTGTCAACTTGTTCACTTTTCACCAGTCAGTGTTCACAAAAACATAAACATGTTGGATTATACTAGTACAGTAGTGGTTCAATAAGGTTCAATTTATTTGAAAGACACTGGATGTTGAAACTTAGGATACGTACAAAAATTCTCTTGTAGTTTGAGTTGGTACCCTGAGTCATATTGTCGGTCATATTGCAGTCTGATGGGGCGAAATGTCCTGTCGAAAATTTGCATCTTTGAACGGCAGCTTCTTCTGGCCAAATGGAAGAGACGTATACATAGTTGATAAATCTAATAGGAAAAGATACCTTGAAAGATGCAGTGTGTTCTCTTTTTTTCCACTTTGTGCAGTTGGATGGGCAACTGGGTGCTGTAGCTTCGAAGAATTTTGTTAGATCAGACTCCGTTATGTCAGGGTGTATGCGAAATACATGGAAATATTTCATTTTAGGTACAGTTTTTAGAGTAGGTTGGGATTTGTTTGTTCCAATAATACACCTTGTAGACTCTAGGTTTTTCCAAACAAACATTGAACACCTGGATGGTAAGAAGATTCAAAGACTTCTGCAACTTTTCCAGGATTGGCTCACTCCAAGGCGTTCCTTCACCCTTTGAAGCTTGAAACCAAACAGTTGTTGGACTACAGTAGAGATGAACTACGTTGTCTCCTACAGGCCCCCTTACAGGTCACTGTTGTCTGAATCATCATTTGCAGAGACTTAGATTGTCGGAAGACAGTGTGTGTCGTCTCTGTTTGGAAAATGATGAAACAGCAGAGCATATACTTTGTACCTGCCTCGCTGTAGACCGAATCAGATTTTCGGAGTTTGGTAGAACCACACTTTTACCTTCTGACCTGAAAGATCACTCACCATACAAACTAATCGGCATCGTCAAAAAGCTGAGTTTATTTGGTCGAGTTTGAATAGGTGTGAGCCATAATAAATTTTCGCGGGTTGCGGTGGAGGTTCGAATAGGCTCACTTACTTTCGACCTAACCTTAATATCTGGGAGTTACCTTAGATCCCAGACTGACCTGCCCCCAACATTCAGGTAGAATGGCGGAGTTAGCATTGATACTGATAGTCGCATCTATAAATAAACATGGGAGTTGAACCGATAATAACGTATGTTTCTGTGGTTGGGTAGTCAATTATGACATATGTGACGGCTATTAGGAAACTAGGTAGGGTGCAAAAATTCGTACCTAGGGATGATGGGAGCAAAGAAAACGATACCAAAATCATCATTGGAAACACGCATACAGGCAGAAATTTACGTAAAACGGATTAATATTCTCACATCCACATTTTTGTTCGAGTAAACTAAATGATGATATCAATTTCAACAAATCTGAATATAACTTTTTATGTTATCCAGTTCGAATTAGTATCCTACAAAAAAACAATTAGCTTTTACTGATTTCTACCCATGCTCGTCAATTCTCCCCTATTAGGAGTTTTTTGAGATTTCAAAATGACAAGCCACTTTATATTCGTCCCCTTGCTCGACAATTTAGGAGTAAAAACTAAAAGATGTCACTTTACTTGAGTACCCAACATCCGACGTGTCCTCTACTTCACAATCTCGACCTTATCGTTTTAAGCACTCTCCACGCCTCACTCGACTCACAAAGAACGCAAAACAAAAGATAAAGGTGCTAATATAACTAACGTAGGCCCGGAAGTCTCATTATGAGGTTGTCTCTGCTTTGATCGTGCGAGATGAAATACGATCGGCCTAAGACTCGTTCAAAATCTACGAGAGTCTGTATGATTCGAGTTTAATTCAATTATAGTAAATTTGCAACTTTTGAACCCGTGAAAAAAATTGGGCCGGACTGTGAAAAAATTTTATGGCGCTTGATTGTGATAAAACTACAAAGAAAGTTAAATGCGTCAACTAATGTACTAAAGAGTTATTATTCAGCAACTAAACTAAATCAGTAATTAAATTAGTCCGTTCAACCAGACAGTAAAGAAACTACAGCATATTCTCAATAAGATACTATTTTTCACGTATTTAAATAACCCTAGCAGTGGAAAAAACGTAATTTATTCAGTTTTTTCAAAAAAAAGTTCCTAAAACATTCTCAAGATAATTCAAGTTGTACAGTTCTAATCATTTTTTCAGGATTTGCTTGCCTACTATCGTTTTTCACTCTTTCTCTGAGACAAAAGATTTGTGGCTTTCTACATCTCGATCATCAAACAAAAAATGTGAAAAATTTTCAAAGTAAGGAAGAAAAATAAGCAATAAAAACTCAGTAAAGTTCAAAGATGTTTATTCAGTTAGTTAGTTTTCAGCTAGTTTGGTAGGAGGAGAGCCCTGCTGTAGGATCATGTCTACTTCTGAGTTTTCAGTTCGGGTAATTCGAGTCGATTGGGGTGGTCGATTTTTTCTTTTTGGTTCAGGTTAGGATAGGCCTGTGGTGGTAGGAGTAAGACTTCAGTCCATTCCAGGGTGTATGCGATCCTCTATCTGATTGCCATTGGGTACTTCTCGAGGATGTCATATATCTGCTCCGTCTGGTCTTTTATTGCGCCCAGGAGTCTGGATGGGGGAAACGGAAGGTTCTTCCTTGGTATCCTTGTGGCGTCTAGAGGGTGGTCAGAGTGTTGATGGCTGCAGTGTTATTACTGCTCATTGTTCTCGTGGCGTATCGGCCTTGGAGTTTCTGAAAGCTCAGGTTGATAGGGGTAATATTTATTGTGTTATATCGGTGAGGGAGGTTATAAATGTTACGTATGATTATTCTCTCAGTTGTTAGGATACGGTGGGATCATCTCAGGGAGAGCATACAGTAGATCGTGGCTTTATAATTCAGGATTGGTCTTATGAACATTTAGTATGTGTGTAATAGGTTGCGTCTTACTTTCGCGTCTTATGAGCTTGCCTCTCAGCGCTTTTAGAAGATTTTCTCTTTTTCGAACTTTGTCCAGAGTTTCTCTTAGGTCGGTTTCCCAGTTGAGGGAAACCGACCTAAGAAAGTAACTCCCAAGTAGTTCATCGCGTCTTGGAGTTGGAGGTTCTCTTCCAAATGTTTGAGGTTCAAGTTATCAAGATTTTGTTGGGGCCGAGTTGTGGTATTAGGGTGTCTAAAGAGTATGGTTTGGGTTTTGGTGGGAATGATTTTGATGCGCCACTTGCACCATTGCTCAAAGTCGATCATATTTTGGGCTTGGATTTATAGGCTTCGAGTGTTAGGGGCGGAGAAGTGAAGGATTGTGTCATCAGCCTACTAGAAGATTTTTTGGGTGCTAGAGGCGTCGTGGACGTAGATTATCAATAGGGAGGGGGCTAAAACTGGAATAATGTCGTTTTCTTGTAGGAAGTCGTTGAGTCTGTTAGTCATCAGTCGTTCCAGCAGTTTTCGGAGACAACTAAGCAGACCGATGGGTCTATAGGATTTAGGTTTGGTGAGGTCTTTATGTGGTTTAGGGATAAGGATCATGTTTGCCTGTTTTCAGGCTGTTGGAAAGTAGGCATGTCTCAGACATGCATCAAGGACGTGTTAAGTGGTACGGTGGATTCTTAGAGGTTTTTCAGGACTCGGTGGTCCACCGAGTCAGAACCTGGAGCGGTATTTCTACCATAGTGGATGGCTTTGAGAATGTCTTCCTCGCTGAATGGGGATGGACAGTTCGGGTAAAGAGGGACTTATCCTGGGTATCTGCCTAGTTGTGCGGGTACTTGTTGGTGTATGTAGTTTGAGTGTCGGTTGTCAAAATGTGCGTCAGTAGGAAGTTTAAGGTCTTCGCGGAAGGCTTCTGCTTTTACAGTTGGTTTGGAAATCACTAAGTGACTGTCGAATATATAGTTCATACACGAAAGTTTCCTTCAGATACAAACTGGAAAAAACCCTCTCGATACAACTACTTTCACGTGAAGACTGAATTACAAGAAAACATATCCTTTTGTAACAACTACTTTCATATCTGTTTCTGTTAAAATCTGTTTTCTATTAACTAGCTGTAGTCATCTACGAACGAAAACTATCTGAAGTAAAAATTTGCCCCAGGTGAAGGATTACCGAGGTCTTACTTTTCAACGTGCGATTTCTAGCATGTAAATTAAATTACTCTTTCCCATTCAGTTTGTACTACAAATATTCGTTATGGAATTGAAAAATATATCATTATAGGACTCGCCTATACGTGTCTAGTAGAGGAATTTTTCCTTACACAGCGCACAGGGATTAGTCCCCCTTGTGGGTCTGCATTCATATTTATTCTTCCAATATATTTTCTGGTTATCAAATATGTGTAGTAGCTAATACAATCATTATCATCAGTTTCATATAAGGAAGTTTTTGAAGAATCGTACTTGCACCAGTGAAATCTCAATGAAACAATGTATCAAAACTGTAATAATGAAGGGCAGAGAAGTAACACCAACAATACTTTCATCAAGTGTGTACTGGAGCTCGGATACATTCAGAAATTTTCATTCAACCAAAGAAAACAAAATTGCACTTACTATCAACTCCCTAATTGAATTTTTATTCCGAATTGCTCGATAATTAAGCAATGAAAGACCTTATTTACCCGAATATTCACCCGTCAACCCAAATAATAATATTATCTACCAGATTACTCACATGACATGGGCTTTAATCGCTAAACGTACGCCTTCTAATTGGGGATTGTAAAATCAAGCCACCCTTGACTGGCAACCCACTGCCGATTGTTCGAGTATCGGGTTACTAGGGTTACTTCTATTCATTCGTCTAAGCATACTGTGATTTTATTAAGTTCCTCTGACACGTACTTCACCTACGTATTGGAAAAGGCCAGAGTAAAGTGGTCTAAGGGGTTATTATTTTTCTTTTGAGGGAAAGAGCAGTAGACTCTTCCTAGTCCAGAAATATTACTTCTATGACAAACTGTCAACTATCTCTGCCAAAAAAATATAACAAAGTGATAATAGTAAATGAATTCGAAATATGATTTTACTCAATAATTGTTTCCAGTGCGTCCTTAAAGTAATGCTTGAATTCATCATGATCCGAATGAACAATATTATGGAAAATTACCGAAACAGGTTTTTGATTTTTAGATTCATTTTTTTCATTTTCTGTATGTTGTGATTCCATAACTGTATCCCGTATCCCGAGTTGTTTTCTAATGACCAGAATAAGCAACAATATAAAAATCTCAAGTTATTTACCAAATAATAGATGAGGAATAAACAAAATATTGAATTGAAATGAAATCACGTTTTGCTTTTATTGCTATGATTATAATGAAAACACGTTGAAATACACGAAGATCGTAAACATATTTCACAATCCACTATTTGCAGAATAGAGCAAAAATACCAACAATTAGAATATGTGAGTGATTGGTAGACCGACGGTTTCTAAAAATATTCAACAATACGTAACTTTATTGGCTGTAGGAAATCGGCATTTCATAGTGCGGGAATCATCTAGGAATTTTAATTTTTGAAAGTCTTCGACACTGAACATCAAGAATGAATTTCATCATTATAAAGGACGACTTAGACCGAAGAAATGAATTTTGCGAATCTAAGATGAACCAAGATGAGAAAAATAGCATTTTCATTACTGATATTTTATCTTGGGACGAAGCAACGTTTCATTTGTATGAAAATTTCAATCGGTATATTCTATACTGGATATAAAACAGCATACTCATCGACCACTACAAAAGGTGTAATGATAATTTGACAAAAAAATTGTACCTGGAGTTTCCACAAAAACATCATTTCCTGATTTGATCAAGCGTTTTCTTGATTCGTAAAAACAAGCTTTCCAAATTGGATTGAAAAAAAGGAATGGCCTCTTAGATCATCTGATCTTGGCCACATGAACTTTTTCCAATGGCGTTTTTCAAAATCCTAAATCTGGCCAAACATGCATTTGAAAATTCCTCATCGCCTAATGAATTATGTCAAAAATAGAATAATGCTATAATATTCGTTATTGTGAAAGTGATAAATAGCAAATTCATTCATATAACGAAGAATGTGGGGAATTGAGCTCCTTTTATTTAGGACAAGAAATTTCTTTTCAATCAATGAATATCAAAGAAAGTTGGAGTATGTAATGTCACTTCTATACTTTACAATCAAAAAAAGTATTTGGGAAAGATAAATAGGCTCCCATGCGAAATATAATGATCTACCTAATTATCAGACATTTTAAAGAAATCATAAATAAATTTAGAAGAAATCATCAGAAAAAGCACTACCTCGAAAAAGTTTCTAAGTTTATAAATTTCATCAAAATAATTGATATTAGTGAATTCAAAACATAAGTCATATTCAGTTCCTTTCGCAGATGGTACCTTTCACTAAACAGTTTTACAAAAACGCAATACGTGTTTCACCATACAATGGCTTCTTCGAGCGTGTCTTTACAGTAAAGACACGGCCGATAATTCAACCAGATGATTTCTTTCGAAAAATATCTGGTCTAAGGTGGGGATCGAACTCACGAACTTTCGATCGTGAGTCGGCGTATAGCGAACCACGTGTTGTCGTTTTGTAAACTTTCAAATTAAAATCTCACACGGAAGTGTGTTTTTAGAAAACGTTATAATGAATTTCATCAAGTATCGGTCAGTTCTATCATTTCTTTATATTATTATATTTTCTCTGGACTAGGATGACTAATTTGTTCGCACAACCAATACTTTATACCCGTTATAGTTCAGAAGACGTAAAAACTCATTCAACACGGAAAAAAGTAAGCTTTGAGGAAAAGCACTTCTCTTGAAGACAGCCTTTCGCTACTCCTGTCACTACTATTATCCTCAAAATTTTCTTAGCATGCAGTCTTTTCGCATTCAGCCCTAGTTTGTTTTCGTCTTCGGCACCTGGATAATTAATTCTAAGGACGTATTGTCGACCTCAATTTCGCAGAAAGTATCTGAAAGTTCTTTATTGTTCTTGTAATATATATTATTATTTGTTCCACGACCCGACAAACTGTTTCTGTTGACATTGACCTGACCTGTACCCATATTGGAATCTATGCAGTGGTTTGTTAGCCAGTGATACCTCTCTAATATGCATATCAGTTAGTTTTTTAAAGTTTTCATTTCGAATTACATGAGAATGATTGGTCCTAAAACCTTCATTGGATTATTTCTAATATTAGTCTAATAGAAGTCAATTTGTTTAAGGTATGTGTTCAAGAGCCAAACTTGCTCTGAGGGGTACACGCAGTTTAGGGATTGGAAGTTCCAGTCATTCTTGTAGCATTGGTTACTGGATGAATACCGTCTGATTCTGGTAACTGGTTGAAGTATTAACCGGTATTTGTTTTCAGGTCCGACGCGACTTCGAGAATATCTAATGGGTCTCTTACATACTTAAATTTATTCAACCTCTTCGCATTGTCTGTTCCATATTCTTCTTAAATTTTCTTGGACCTTTTGTATCAGTCCCTGATTAACCTGCACTTTCAAGGGGTCTTCTAGTTTGTTTTCTCATCCATGCCAGATGTTTATCAAACCAGGAAACATTCCTATTTGATCACTTCAGAGCAATCTCCGTATTTCTCAGCGCTGCCACTTTAAATCAAACGTAGGGCTGCTATATCAAGTCTAAAAAAATCAGTCTGAGCCTTACAAGATCCATAATTTGTTTTCAACGGGTTGTGATTAAAATATGGGACCATCCGATTTCGAAGTTCATGTGCCGATGATCCTAACATTCCTCATCAGACATGTCATTTGGGAATATAGTAGTACTTGTATTGTAGTGCTTCATTTCACGTTTTTATGAGGTTGAATCACACCTAATTTTGTTATAACAAACTGTGGTGAATGTTCACTTCTTCCACTGATATTGTCAATGGTCAGGAGCTGTGCATTTGTTTCACAGCCAATTATGAGCTACAAACTGTGTGCTTGCCAGTTCCTCAATAGCTTTTTCACATTGCTGTTGGTGACAGTTCCGAACTATTGTGGTGAACGGGTTACGCTGATCCAAGTTTGTAGCATAAAAAGTACCCAACAGCGGTATATTTGATCCTTTTTAGATATGTATATATGTTCTTGGAGTCTCTGAGGGTCTTTCCTCCTCCTGATGTCTCAGATTATATTTTTCTCAGGACCAAGGTTCTTGTGTAAGAGCTATATCGAATTTTTCCCAAAACTTTCTGCATAGATGTAAGTCTAAGTATTCTGAGAGGTTGTCTGGTACAAATGCTCCGTTGGCGCATTAACACACCCTATAATTGTTTCGGATAAATTATTTATTAAATTGAAATGGGGGACCCTTCAAGACTGAGCGCAAATTACAATCTCCCCAATAGCAGTACAGCCGAAACGTGATAGTAGGCTTTGATTGAAGTCTTCATAAACGTCGTTTTATTAGATTCATCACGACGATGTAGGAATTACCGGGTGCTCATGGGGCGAGGTAAATAAAGAAGTCTAATGAAATTATTTACTTTTTGATGTAGCAAATGAATAGGTTCGAGATAATAGAAAATAAAAGCACGATCTTTGTCTCGCTTTTTGTCCTGTTATTTGCCCAGCATATTTTTAATGTTTGGAGTGGATGAATGGAGGGTGTTGCCCGGGAAAAGTCACTTTGTGGAGCGTATTGAAAAATGTGTCCTTTTGTTATATGTGTAGAAGACTGTGTTGTTCATATTCAAAAGATGTTTCTGTGAAGCCGAATAATACTGATTTGTTATTTTTTATATTGCTCTGCAGTGTTTCTACGAATTTGAAAACCATGCTATATTCGACAATAAATTTATAAAAGATATATGAAAGAATTTCAAGTCAGTTAGATAATTTGAAATATACTAGCATATACAAATAGGTGAAAATATTCAGTGAAAAATCTTAGGAGATTCAATCGTAATTTTGTAATCATAAGAATGAAGAATATAGAGACGTAGAGATGGAAGGGATGGATGATTGATTCAGCTGTTACTTGATGAAAATCCATAGTAATTTCATAAACTACACCTTACAATTTGATCTTCACAAACTCACTTGTGATGCACTGTTTTGGAACCTTTGGTGTAGTAATGAATCTTACTGGAATTTTATCCCAACACCAAACCGTTATTTTTAACACCTCGACACGTGTTTCAATCACCAAGTGATCATCTTCAAGAGGAAGATTAACAATTTAATCTCAAAAATAACGGTTTGGTGCTGTGGTAAAACTCCAGTAAGATCCACAAACTTAGATAAGTAGTTTGTGGAGATCAAATCGTAAGGTGTAGTTTATGAAAAAATGAAAGATTGTGTAGACACATGCAAGATTTATATTCACTCAGGGTCGGATTTGGAAGTCTGGAAGCCCTGGAGCGAAGAAGGAGTGGAGGCCACTAATAATTAATTATTTTTCTGATTGTTTTCACTTATTTAATTTCTCTTAACTCATCGGTATAAATTACAAATCACACATTAAAACAAAGTATTGCCACTGAAATGCTGAATCAAATCAAAACTTGATAGTGAATAAAAACTTGCAATTATGGCTTTCTGATATATCGATAACAATATTATTCTCAGTAAAAATGCTGCCCCTGGCCTTCATTCACCTGTCATGAGCCTTTAATAATTATAATTTCAATTGAAGATTAATGATAAACTTTCTTGTTCATTTAATATCAATGACAAACAATTAATGAAACAATTTTGCATAACAATTTTCACAGTTTCAAATTTTCTATCCATTAAATTTAACTGGATGTATTCGAATTCATCATATAAGAAATGAACACGATGTTATCTTCTACCAAGGGAACAAACTGATAGATGTGATTCCCATATTTTCTATCCTCATGTCACAATCACATATTTCCCAAGTATCGTCGAAACAGGACTCCGTTCCAGAAGCAGTCAGCCGACTTATACAGTGAGCAACATATGTAACGGATGAATTCATTTTCTACGTTATTAGCCATTTTCAAGAAAAACTCTGAAACACGTCGATTTATGTATTCGAAAAGACACTCTGTGACATAAAAAAATCCCCCCTCCTTCACCCCCCTCAAAGGGACAGCCACCCCC
>WOGR01008610.1:0-11752 GCA_015342045.1 Leptinotarsa lineolata | reverse complement strand
ATTCAAATGATTCCCTCGTAAGATAAACTCGTAGTAGGCATTGGAAAGTGTAGATTTGTCTGACTGTGAATAATTCAGTTTCTCTGTATATAAGTTGAGTTGGAAATCGCCTATTTTTACGAAGTATGATTTTTAAAGAGTGTTTTGGGTGATCTGTAAATTTTGTGAGGTTGTTATGAATGTGCCTCTCCAGGTAGTAATACAGTATCTAGTTGATTCGTACAGTGAATTGTACATCATCATCAAGTTTTTTCCAGATAAGATATCTCTCATACTATAAAATTTATTCATTAATGTCCTTATACGTTTGACAAGATAGGTAATATCTGGTCTGCTGATCAATCATGAAAATTAAGTATTTTATTGGAGCAGTTTTCTGTAGTGTAGGGCAATTACAGTTGTCACACAGAAGATTATATAATATAATATCAATTTTGGGTTGATCTGTGATGGTATTTTCACAAGATTCTTGTCTTTTCGTCGTTTATTAGATCAACTGATATATTTGTTATTTCTTTTCGTCAATACGAACCAGCTATCCCAATAATTCTGGCTACCTGAAAATATAGCAAATTGAGTTGATGAAATCGTAATATTTTGTTAAAATAACCTTTAACATTAAGTGGATATGTTTCATTATTTGCTTCCCTGATGAATATTTTAATCTGGTTGCTATTGAAGATTTCTGATTTCTTTACTCCATAATCCGTCTGGGAAGTGGGTACTTCTCGGACGGTTGCTATAAAAAAATGCTTTGTTCTTTGCTTTGTCCATATCTCGAATTCCAACTTGAAGGTTTTTGAAGATTATAATAAACAACTGAAAAAATAATCAAGATGGTTTCAACCTCTACTATGTTTACGTTTTTTCATTTTTTCTTGATGAGAGTGAGGTACGAAGTCATGATATGATTGAAGAATTTGGGGGCCAATACAACTCGGAACTAGTCACCAACTCGAATTTGATTATTCATTGATATTCATTATAAGAGATCTGTTATTTTTCAGAGACTCTTCGCAAACATTCAGCAGGCACGATCCTCACCAGAATTTGCAAAAAACCGTATACTATTCCTGGTACCAAAGTAGTAATAGAAAAAGGAACTCCAGTATATATTCCCGTTCCAGGTATCCATCGGGACCCAGAATACTATCCCGATCCAGATAAGTTTGACCCAGAAAGGTTCAATAAAGAAAACAAGGCAGCCAGACACCCCTTTGCTTATATGCCTTTTGGGGAAGGACCTAGGAATTGCATAGGTTAGTACTAGAAGTGGCTACCCAAACGTTTTTTACATGTATTCATGGATGGCAACTTAAAATTTGCTATAATTTGTTCTGCAAAGACATTTTAATGAAGTTGCCATTTATTATTTTTTCTTTGATGAAAATAGCATTAATTTTCTTTATGAATTCTTTTGTGGTAGTTGCTCATTGCATTCATATTGCCTTTGCTATGCAGATATGCGTCGAAGAAAAGACTTAGGATAAATTTACAGGCTCCATAGAGTGTTACGCTTGCACACTGAACTCAAGTCGAAGAAAGTGAGGTTAACCTCATCCACCCCTTTTTTATCATAGTATGTTATTGATATTAATTGTTTTCTTGAATGTTTTAGCGGCCAGATATGGACTTCTGCAAACCAAAGTTGGAATCAGTGCTGTTATCAAAAATTTCAAAGTTACTCTGAACAAAAAAACCAAAACACCAATCAGATATGTCACATCCGGTAGAATACCAGAAATTGAGGGAGGAGTTTGGCTCAATGTTACTAAAATTCAATAAAATGTATACCGAATAAAATGAAATTTAACACTTCACTGAAGACATTTTTTTACCTGGAACCAAACTTGTATGAAGGTTTTTTCCTATCGACTTCACTATTTCAAAAACGCAGAGAAAAGTTTTGGGAAAAAAGATTTCGTCTTTATACTTCTCCATTTCCATACAAAAAATGCATTTTTCTTTCGTGCAATTCAATGTTTGTATAAAAGTAGCAGTTTCAAGAGGGCTTTTCTTCCAGTTTGTGTCCAAAAGTTACTTCTTTGCAAGATCAACACATTTTTGTGAAGAGTTAATGTTTTGAAATTGTTTGCTTCCTACCTTTCTTTGGAAGATTTCCACATTTTTTGTATAAAGATGAGAAAGCCAAAGCCTTCATTTTTCCAGCAATTAATCTCTTCCAAAAATATACCTCTTTCAATTTTAACAGAGAAAAAATGTTACGGCAAGCATATTTGTAGCTTTGATATTGATATTCCCGGCAGTTACAATGCTCATACCCATCTAATTGTTATACTTGTCGTTGAAAGGGTTGTAATTCTGGCAAAATATCATTTGGGGAGATGAAACGACATTCACAAATTCTGGCATGTTCAATAGAAGGAACAAACATTTTTATGTCACAGAAAATCCTCACTTAAATCATGAATATAGACATCAATATGGTTTTCCTTTGAACATATGGTTCGGTTTGTTGAATAACAAATTACTAGGACCATATTTCATTGACGGCAACCTAACTGCAGCAAAATATGAAAATATTATAAAAAAATTGTTGGATAACCGTCCTATGCAGTATCGACATAATATTCTCTGGTTCCAACAAGACGGATGTGGTCCACACAACTCAAGAATAGTGACATATTATTTAAATCGAACTTTTCCCGATTCATGGATTGGAAGAAGAGGTCCAGTGGCATGGCCTGCCAGACCTTCGGATTTGAATCCGTTATATTTTCATATGGGAGTATTCGAGGAGATGCTAAAGCAGATGTATGAGAACGTTAAGTTCCAGAACCGCAAAGGGTATTTCACAAAATGGTGGAAATTTCCACTCGCTTCAATAATTTTCATTTACTTTCGAATAATCATTCAATTTATTTTAATAAATGATAGTTTCGTTTAATTGTTACGAATTATGTTTCTCTTTCCTTTTGAAACATGTGAAAAATTATTACTTGTTTCTTGCTTCAATTTTGATACGTTCCATTCAGTTTAAGATGAGTGAGTTGATTTTTCTAACGAAATGTATTGCATTTTGTTAATTGAACTGAAGGTAGATTTAATATAGATTCGAACCAGAGAAATTTGGATCAGGGTCAAAATAACCTGAAAATCAACTTTGAATGACATCGTTGAATTCAGCGTGAAAAGTTATTTCGAAAAGTGTCATGACACGTGCGGGTCCGTGTTGAAAAAAATGAGGCTGTGGGTAGCCCAGAGAGTACGAAACGTTAGATTTGAAATATGATAAGGTCAAATTGAGGAGAATTTATCATCGAATAAACGATGTCTGTAACATTTTTTGGTGAATTTTGAAATAACTTGGAAAAACAGAAGATTCAAAATAACAAAATTTACTTTACTAATGATATCTTAATAACCGGCCCTGATTTTCTCGATTTCTTTCAACCACTAGATAGTGCGTCTATGAATACAACTTTCTTTCCTGTTGACTGACCTTCTAACTCTAATGGTTTGGAAGTTACCAATGCAAACTATTGAAAACGTGGCTACTCTGGGCCATGTCTTTATGTAGTAACACACGAGAGAAATTACCATTCATTCCAAGTCAAACCCTAAGTGCAATGTTCTTACAGTAAAATGATATATACTTTATCAAATTGACATTAAGAAAAACAAAAAGATTAAAATTATTTCACCTATACTTTTCGTTACAATTTCGGTGAGTTTATCATTTGTAGTTCGAGAATTCAGGAGTTATTTTTTCAATTATCTACTATTCCACTACTGAATTTTAATACTGAAGTAAATATCATACAGTGCGTGAAAGCCAAATGGAATAAAAGTATTATTTCGGTTACTGTACATAGTTGAAAAAATCCCGAAATACGTCAATTTGAAATTATAATTTGACATTCTTCAGCGTAAAAATGCTACCCTTACCTTCAACCCCCTTCGGATGATAGATACAATCCCCAATTTTTCAAATGAGAAGCATTGGTTTGTGATAAATCGTTTGAAAGGTCTCTTCATTCCCTACTGAAAAATATCGCTTTCGAGTTTATTGCAACAATTAAGATAAAATAAATTAAAAGCATATGGTTACCGAAATTCGATAAAATACACTCAAAAACTAAAATATAATGAAATGTAGAATACGAAAAAGAACTATGGATGTTAACGAAGATGTTCAAAATGTTAAACCGCGAACGACTTGGCAACATCCTAATCTCAAATAAAACTGTCTTCCAACATTATTAAACATATCAGGCGTTACCCACCTAATCCCAAGCGCTATTCGTTCTTTCAAGTCATTCAAATCTGAAAGTTTAGTTTGGCACATTGCTCTCTACATATCTCCATAGAAAGAAATATAATGATGGAAGATTAGATGATCGCGCTAGCCATTCAATCGATCCTCGCCTCCCTATCCACCGATTGGGAAATGTTGTATAGAGGTATTGCTGGACATCAACTTGGAAATGTGTTGTTCCATCCTGCTGAAACCATATCGAATCCACTGGAACTTGAGGGTTTCCTGGGTCATGATATAAATTTGCTAAACTTGAAATGACATTATTTTGAAGTAGTGCCAAATAATCATCGCCATCCAAGTTGCCCTCGATGAAAAAGGGACCAATAATATGGTTTCCTACAATCCCTGATCAAACATTAACCTTTTAAGGGTATTGCGTGTGTTTTTCCCACATCCTGTGAGGAATTTTCCGTTGACTAGTAGCGGCAATTTTACACTCATTAGAAAATATAACGTCTTTTAATTGGATGAAATTATTATCCAACATGTTTATCACTTCCTCACAAAATCGTCTTCCATGAGCTCCTCAGTAGGTATCATTTTATAGGGATGTATTTTATTTTCTTTTAATATATTCACAATCGATGTGTGGCTAACATTGAATGTAGTGGATGCTTGTATACTCGATGTATGTGGGTTTTCCTCAAATTCAAGCATCACATCTAATTTGAGTTCATCACTCATTGAATTAGCAGGTGCTTTTGCGTATTGTTCCTTGAGATATGGGGGGTAAATTAGGAAATTTCTCATGAAATAGGCGAGCTATTTTCTATTGTGTTCGGGTTTTATTTCCGTTACCAATCATTTGTAAAACTGTCATTTTATGCATTTCCGTTAATCTAACCATTTGTCAGACTTGAAGTTAACGGACTTTATACTTAAAATACTGACAACTAATGTTGTAACATACAAAATAATTTGACGAGAGGCGTTTTAAACTAACGTTGCCACGTAAATTATTTACAGTTTTTTAAAGTATACCATCTAAAAAGAACATTGCTATGGTTTTTACTAACTTTCTTATTATTGAGGCTCGATCCACACTATGATGCCGTTCTCGGTCCGATCTCGGTCCGTTCAAATCTCGCTGTGTCTACAGTACTAGTAACACACTCAGTCGATAAATTGTACTCGCCAAAAAATGGCATTTACTTACTCTGATACTCTGATTCTTTCTCGTTTGAGAATACTTCACCGGACCGGGAACGGACCGAGACCGGAGCGAAATCGGATCGAGAACGGCATCATAGTGGATCGAGCCTAATACCTCAACATGAAATGAGTTTTGAGTATATTGCACTTTTCGGTAACTGCATGAATTTAATTTATTTTATCTTAATTGTTGCAATGAACTTGAAAGCGATAACATTTTTGAATAGAGAATGGAGAGACCTTTCAAACGATATATCACAAGCCTGTACTTCCCTTTCGAAAAATTGGGGGATTTTTTTTAAACATGTACAGTAACCCAAATAATGAATTTATTCCATTTGGCTTTTACACACTACATTTTGGTGTAAAATAAAGTTTGTGCTGATCGAAATAGGATCTCATCTTAGCGGCCGGAAATACGATTGAAGGGAACAAAATTCAAGCTAGTAGACCATGGTCAGAGGGAACTTGTAGTACCCAACATTTCGTCTGCTACTGCAGCAGACATCTTCAGTGGTGTTCATCTTCATTGACTGCGAAGACGAAGGTAAGTAGTATCAGATAGATATTAAACAAGTAAGCTATTGCTGAGACTACGAAATACTATTGTGGTCCTTGCAGTCATCGCATATACCATTGAAGATGACTGTTTCAGTAGCAGACGAAACGTTTGGTAGTGTGAGCATGGCCCACCAGAACAGATATCGTTTTCTCTAAAGTTCTCATTTGTTTGAAACTGTCAAGTAAGTCAGATTTTTTCAAAATAATGTATTCTCATCTCAAATAGACTATGAAAACAAAACTTATCGATTGTTGGAAGTTAGTTGACAATGTTTCATGGTGAATTTCAGGCTGAACTGCATTTATGTCATTAAAACAAAATTGATTTTTCCCCGGAAAATCGAGCCCAAAGCAAAACAGCTAACTGCATTCGAGAAAACAATATTTTTATCGGACGCCAGGCGCTGACCATATCGTTAATGGAATGATCTGGACCGTGATATTAAGTAAACCGCTATAATGGAATGATTTGTGTTTGGCCTATTGCTGTAAGAAACAATACCCTTCTGCATTTACATCGAAACTTGCTCGTTCGTTCCTCTCGAGGCTAATTAATTTTTCATTTAATTATTACGGTTGTTGACTGCAGAACACAAGAACCCCTCCAGGATTATTGGTGTTGGCACCTCTGACGATCAGGAGCGGCACGATACTTTCTTTATGAGGGGATGCATAGCAGATGCTTGTGGCGCTCTGAGAGAAATGCCTGTGCAAAAATTTCGATTTGCGTTGGATTTATATCTAATATATACCACACCTATACGAGGTGATCCAACGAAAATAAACATATGCTATGTCAGGAACTGCGCGTAAACATTTTAGGAAGACGTAGTAACCTAACCTAACTGACATATCAGTATAGTCCAAGTTACTGATATTGTGCACACTTAAAGGGTGCCGGCTTTCTCAAAGGCCAAAAAACCAATACATAAAAATGAACCGCCTGCCAACTAGTCTACGTAGACTCTAGAATTGGCGTTTCGTATTGGATACTTGTTACTAATCGAGTTTTATGATTGAAGTCATGTTACGATGACGAATAGAAATCGGAAAATGCGGGTATGGTTATAGCCGTCGTCTTATCAATGCTAAAGTTCAGGAACTGATCGCGATTTGAGTGTTCAAATTCGAGGGTGGACTGATGGTTCGAGAATGTGTACACTTACAACTCCTGCTATAGTACATTCGGTATTGTCTGAGAGTTAGAGAATTTCAAGAATTCAAACAAACCGATACATCAAAGAGAGCAACATAGTCGTCTCAAGCAAGTGGTACTGCAAAAAGTAACTGAGATATTTCTACCCGCTATGCCCCTTGAGGACGCCGCTAAGGAGCCATAAAAATAGTGACTTGCGACAAAGAACACCAAAAGAGGCAACCGACGCTGTTTATAATATTGCGTTAAAGATAGAATTGATAGGCGTCGGACTGGGGGTATTAACTCAGATATGCCTGAGTTTTTTTTTCAACATAACTGCTTCAATGTTAACAATTTACCTTCCTTAAGTCAAGAAAAACACATTTCGTTTATTTTTTAGTATTTACAATCTGTCTTTTAGGGTGTCCTTAAAAAAGGACAATCGGCATATAGGTTGTAGTGTTATATGAGAAACCTAAATACTAGTTCTAAAGTAACAGGTGTCCTTATTTAAGGACAATTGGCATATCTGGGTTAATATAAATTTTCCAATGATATATTCCGTATGATGCGAAGATAATTGAAATATCGTGAAAACAACTAATTTAGCTTTAATATTTTATTTTGAGGACAATTTATACTTGAGATAGTTTTTTATTAAGGATTGTTTTCCAGCTATAACTCTATAAAATAATCGGAATATTAAATTTAAAAATAAATAAAATTGTAGAAAGGGCAAAAAATCACTGCATTTGATAAATTAGCTTTTTGAAAAAATCTTATTTGTCAGTAACTTGAGGTTATGAAATTTTGCATATAAAAATTTGAGACCACTCAGTAATATTTGCCTTCCTTCAACGCGAAGCCGGCAGCTTCTCGACTTGTCTACTGTGGTAACTTGCGTTATCCATTACTGCAAAGGATCCCTGCGGGAGTTTTACAAGTATGTTTTCAAACCATTCTTCGAATACTGTGGCATCTTCTTGATGAAAATCCCCCCTTTTTTCGATTCAAACAGCATCAACCCATCTTTCACGAATCCCTCACTGCTGCCTAAGTGAATGATGATCAGACGACAACCTTTTCCAACTGGAATTTTCAAACCAGTGGACCAACCTTCCATGATGGCTTCTTTTCTACTTTCATAAAGTGTAAAGTCAAAATGTTGAAGTATTCCAATTATTCAAGTGTATAATTCACATCTTCTTCCATAATTTTCCACCACTCTGATAGTAAACTAATGGTTACATAGTTATCGTCCCTTTTAAGTATAGAGTGAGGTAAATACATGATCTTATTTTTTCAAGAGGGTATTGGGAAAGTTACTCTTCTCTCGGTCGAAACAAACTTTTATTGTCCAAATAATGATAGCTAGATAGTAGTGATTTATTTACATTTTGAAAACTGCAGTCCTGTCATTTCGACAATTACATCTGCATAATTTCTAATTATTTTGCTTTGTTCAAGGTTTTTCACCCAACACCAAGAAATGACTGTCGTGGATACGCCGACATTCTTCAAAGACATTCCATTAATTCTTTGTTGGATCAACCGGATATTCTGTCACCTGCTAGAGGTTAGTATACATTTTTTTTGCTATTCTTTTGAACTAAATAAGTGTTTCATAAGGTAGTTAATAACTTATCTATGGGGTTATAGTGCTAAAAAGGTACGGAAGTCGTCATAGTCGCTTACAAAGGTACAGTTTGTCAAATATAGGAAGATCTTTCAAAATCTTGATATGGTCCCGCCCACTAGATGCACGTTCGTTATAAGATTTAAGAGAGACTTCTCAAGTCTTCCTAGATACTTAGTAGTAATGAACATGTGCAGATTCTAGTCATGGCTGCCAATCCTATAAGGTCCAAATTTCTAGCTTGGCAAAATAACCCACTTGCAAATAGTTCATGGTTTTTGAGCGCTGAAGTAGTATTTGAATTGGAATATAGGGGGTTCATGGATGTAAAAATTAAATTGACGACGTTCGGGTACATTCTAAGGTCATGCTGTTGAGCTAGCCGTTGTCACATCGAATCCATGATGATTCTTCAATATCCAACAACACTGACCCAAACTTATCGCCATTCCAACCCCGAAATACATATATCTACTATAATAAAAAAACCTTTCTGAGATCAGAATCAAGATCAGTAGTTTCCTCTCAGAAATGTGATACAGTTGATATTTAATATCGAATAAACTCATTACCTATATAACTTTTTTTTCATCATCACCCAATTAATTGAATTGTGAGCGCCACTGTCGGTGGAGGGGAAGTCACAGTCTATCGCATGTATCCTCTTTCCTGTAATCCGCGCACCTTCGAATCTAGCAACTTCACAATATGTGTCGCAGATATTGGTTTGCGGAGTCCATTTATTTTTTCACGTCCATAATAGGGTCATAGGTGTATGTTGTAGCTACCTGAAGTTACTTCTTGTCTGAATTACTACGTGATCAGCGATCGCTAGACATTTGATGTCTCAGTCCACGTCCATTCCAGATACATGTTTAATATACATAAAGCTCCTAAAGATGTGAGCATTAGTTCATTAGATTAGATAAGGATACAAAAGTATTTGATTTTTCTTAATACATTCCTTATACATTCCGAAACTACTTTTTATAAGACAATGAGAACAAAACCCTATGAATTTGTTTACACCACATGCGTTTCAGGCCTGAACAA
Organism: Leptinotarsa lineolata; assembly: GCA_015342045.1. Lineage (NCBI taxonomy): Eukaryota > Metazoa > Arthropoda > Insecta > Coleoptera > Chrysomelidae > Leptinotarsa > Leptinotarsa lineolata. The sequence continues at coordinate 1,930 of WOGR01008610.1, read as the reverse complement.
ACTTGATCTTCACGAAAGTGGAAACTTGACCACTTCTAATGAAAAATTATTCATGAAATAATTAATCATTATTTCATCTTCGCACATATTTTCGACCTGATTACTATGTAGGTCAAATTATTATCTAGGCATCCTATACCACCATATCTTGTGGCAATTTTTAACGATTTGCGTAATTATTGTTATTATTCTTGGTTAAGTAACGTTCATTATCGCCATTTTCTTAAGTAATATTATTACATTCGGAATTCTTATGCTTTCACGAAGAATAGGTGTTTGAAAAATGAAATCGATTTCTTTTAATAACATATCGACAATTGATTAAGACGCTTATTAAATTCTCAAACCGCATGTATGTTATTAATTCAAAAAATATATAGTTGAAAAAGTTCTGCATCAAAATATGTTCGAAAATTGAATAGCAAGCTTCAAACTGAATCACTATAGTAAACTAATTTATTCACAGCACACAGCAACATTTTTGTTAACGGAGGGATTCCATTGAGACTGATCAATACAGTAACATAACATTACTCCATATTTGTTTTTTCGCCACCCACAATTCGAGAAAATATAAAATTTGTAATGCTAGAAAGAGCAAAATTTAAGTTCACCCCGATAAGATACTACGTACATTCAAATTTTTTCCACATAGAAAAATGTCCTTTTTATCAGTAACTTGTCATATCCACTAATTTTGTCTATCAAAAAAGAACTAAGAAATTATAGAAATACTTATATATCAACGTTTCGGTAGCTGAACTCTGATTCCATCTTCAAAATTGAAAACATGAGACTCCAAAAAAATATTATGCTTATGGCAAAGCTGATAAGGTGATCGAGCGAGAGAACCGCCCTGGCATGAATCCGACAACTGAGGCGTGACATCACATTGACACATTGGACGTCGAACAGTTTCCCAAAGCTAACGTGCAGAGACCTACTGAAAAGCAAATGAAGGTCCTAAGGAATTCCATCGAATGCTGTCGATAAATTCGTAGAGCATACGAGAACGTTAGAATGGAATATACATTACGAGGCACTCGGAGATAGTTTAGAACAGAAGTTAGACTGGGCAAGCTACAGTGAAGTTGAATAAGTTTCTACTAGGCTGGAACTAAGGAATAGAGAAGATTAGTCAATCCAGAATTAGAATTGGAGTAATTGGTAGTGTAGCAAGCACTTGATCCAACTTCGACCAGATATTTTTCTTGGGACATGTTTTCTAGTCTCAATTTCTAGCTCATGGAAGAAATGAATAGCCTGTCTGATAAGAACATATATATTGATTTAATGTATTGTAATTCAAATACAAGAATCGGACCCGACTTTTATCATGACGTTCAATATCAATTGGAAGTGTTTATTCATCTCAATCAAACGGAAAAATGTCATTGCGATGTCAAAACATTACAATTCCTCAACTATGAGAACTTGTGTACGCCACTGCAGCTTGTTCCTATTTTATTTTGACAAAAATGCGGATTCAATTATTCAATTGACAGCAGATTTCTTCTTCATATTCACAAGAACTTTGTGGCCATTCCTTTCACCGGATATGAATCATATTGAGCGAATTTTAGCCAAAATGTCTAGATTATTAAACATGATCCAAAGTTGAGAATATCCAACTCGTGAGGCCCTACCTCATTAGTACATCAATTCATTATTGGTGGACTTTTGTAACATGGTTACCTTGAGACGAGCTATGAGGAATATCTCATGATGTTAATTTTTTTATAGAATATAATAAACATAAATTTGTGTATCTCTCATTTTGATTTATTATGGATATTTGAGCAGCACCAACTTGATTGTAGATAATTCAAATAGACAATTTTTATTATCATCAATACTTGAATTCAAACATTTTAGTATGTGTTATACTGTCAATTCTGATTGTCATGATCACTTCCCAAGAAAATCAAAC